>JAOTON010000034.1:157500-311234 GCA_034440635.1 Lepas anatifera
AGCTTTGTCTTATTCGCGCACGGAAAATCTGACGGCCAAATATTGCCTAAAGTATAATGTTGGATCTTACGCCATTCAGTGCCTCGTCAAAATCTGAGGAGTATACCTTGTGCCAAGAAGAGTCTGGGCATAATTATGCTGGTCCTTCTTCGCCAATTTTCGAGGGGAGAGGCACGATGAAGGCTTGGTAGAGCTGTCTATTAATCGGTTCTGGAGGGGAGCAGTCACCCGTTGTGCTCCTGCACTAATTATGGTTCTGACAAATCTGGTGACCCTGTTTTTACAAAACCATAATTACGTAGGTTTCTGCTTTTGTATCACGCCTGCTAGATCCACCCTTGGAGATTGCTTGCCCGTTGAAAAGTCAATTACCACGTGCATGTCTTCACTCTCTGGCATGACAAACACCCATCATTCTTAAGTTATGGTTTGGCTGATTAAAAATACAGTGCAGTATTGTTGGGCCTCACCCTGTCATCAATCATGACGTCACCGGCTGATATTGGTCCGCTAACCGACTCAACACTATTACCACGCGGGTACCCTGTTCGGGCGGTCTGCATATTTGCCAGTATTGATCTGGACTTGGGAGGGGAAGACCTGGGGACCATGCAAGGCTGTCTGCCGCTCCGGTGCCTGTGCAGAGTGCCGGGGTGGAAGCATTCGCAGATCAAACAACCTGCAAGCTGTTTAATGAGCGTCCGCTCTTCATAAATTCAAGCATAGATTTGGTTACTACAATGCATTCCAATAACTGACACTTGATGCAGACGAATAAATTAAGGCTGCTGCGACTGTCTTTTGAATTGTTTGCGATGACAGGGAAGAAAATATGTCGGACTTCCCGGCTTTATTCACAACACTGCAGGAGGTAATCATCGTGGATCATGTATATGCCTATATTTTCCAAACCCGTGGCCTTTCTGCTACATCAAACCTGGAGCGCGTGCCCGTTGAAAGTTGGTGGACTCGGGTGCTGCTAAAGCTGGAAAACTTGGTTCCCAAGACAGGTCTATTCAATTTAATATAAAAAATAGTTTTGCACGAGTACATTTTGCTGTTTGTGATCCTCGATGGTTCGGATGCTCGCTGATCTGGTGAGCCCGGTATAAATGGCTCTAGCAACAGCCTCTGATTGTAGCCGTTCGAGTTGGAGCTCGATCCCAAGGTTAAGCCTTTGGATTTTGGTCCTCACTCCCCTCTCCAATAAGAGTGCGGGCAGGGGCGCAGCTGCTATAACTGTAGTGCACAATCTTCATCTGCCAGCACTTGATCGCCTTAGAGGCATGAATCTCCAAGGTCCGATATAAGCCGTTGATTGAGGGTTCAGGACTGACACCGCCGAGCGTGCGCGCCTACCCCACCTGCACCGCTGGGGTAATCGGATCCGACCATCTGATCCACACGCCTCCCGCGCGGAGGAGTCCGAACGGCAGCACCAGATCCGGATCCGGCGGAGGTCGCACCAGCTGTCCGGGCAGCTGCCACGGAAGGTGCTGAACCGGAGGTAACTCATCTGCTAACTCGGCCACACTGCTGGCGTCAAAAGCCGATCAAGTTGGTGACCAAATAGGCAAGCTTGTGCTCACCTCAGCCTAGGGAGTCCATACGCTTTCTATGATTCAGATGAATGCAGGGTTTCCGGAAAATATTTCAATGTTGGTGCAAAACATCATTACTTTTTGTGACAAACAGTTTGTTTAATATTCCGTTAACGACACTCAGATACCCGTTTAATCTTCTGTATTGATCATGTCTCGGTACAGTGGTTGTTGGATGTTTTTGGGACACGCCGGTGGATATTGGGTTTACGGCGTTTCGAATTGTTACGCGTCAGGACACCGAGTTATGGTCATGAGAGCGTATGGGGTAGGGACCCTCAGGCAGCGAAATTAAACCTGCAACTTCCATCTCGTGGCTTGGCCAGTTCTGCCATCTATTAATCTGGCTGATCTAATCTATTTTTGTACTTTATTTCTTATCCATTGTCAGTTTCGAATTATCTGGTTACATGAAAGGATCTCTCAGTAGATTATCGATGAGTTCATTCCATGCTATCGATGTCGATAAGAAAATTCCATATATCTGTGAAAAGTCCCTGTGTTTGATATGTAAAAAATTGATGTATCAAATACCATTTTTTGACACATTTGATATATTGTTCTGCTTTACTCTCCGTTAATAACACATGCTCACTTGCATCTTAGAACGAAGGGATAAAGTGTAGTAAACTTGGGCTTTACCGCTTGAAGGGTCTGGCACAGCGTCTCGTTAAAGTTAAACTACAATAGGTTCGCAGAAATAACCACAGGGATCTAACGTAGACTTAAAAATGACAAAAGCAGTGTCTAAACATACGAGCACGGTCCAAAAATAGCAGTCTCACAATGCTCTCGTGTTTCGCTAATGCACTATCCAGACTGAAAGTCATAATTTGGGTGAAGCTTATGTAGGTGAGTGAAAAAATATCCCCCTTTTGGTAGCGCCTCTGAAACACAAGGAAACTGCCGCTTCCACCTGGGCGCTGACGGCGACAGCAGAATAAAGCGTACCGAGCTGGTCCTTGACCTACTCCTGCACTTTCCTCGGCCTCTGCTGAAGTCGATCGAATACGGCCGGGCCAAGCGACAAGCCTTCAATGTACGCAGGCACATACGTCGTTCCTATCGCCGGAATCAGCGCGCCGCCGCAGCTGAGCTGTTGTTTTCCTTAGAGCTGGATTTCCAGCCGAGGATGCGTGACTGCTGTGGAGTCGCGCCCTCCCATCTGTACCGACAGACTGTTTGGAACGCGCGTAGTGCAGCTGACGCTGCAACATGTTCATGTCCGTGCATACACACTCATACGTTCGAATCACCGGCATGTGCTGCATTTTTCAGTCTCTTCCCAACAGCTTTGTCAAAAAATCGCCGGGGGGGGGTTATCGTTGCCATTTCAGTTAGAATTGCATCCACACTCGAATTTATCGGCGGAATGCCAAGTCAGCATGGGTGCTAAAAGCAGGGGCGTCCCTCCAAATTTTTGGGACTTAACCTAGCTTTTTCGCGGGTTCTCCCTTTAACCTGTGCCCTACTGTGGGAGTTTGTTGAAGTACCTCGTCGTTAGCGTTTAGACCTCCAATATGCTCGAAATTCGCCTCCCCACCCCGGTCATCGCTAGCCTGAGTTCCTCCCCACAGCAAAAATTCCGTGGTGACTCCCATGCAGGTTAGGACTGCCCGTTTGGCAGCTCCGTTTGACGCTTCAGCCCTAGCATTGGCCCACGAAGCATTTCGCTGACGTCAGAAGTGAGGAGTTGGGCCGGCAGGCCCGCCTGCTGCGGCGGTGGACGCCGTGTGTGGTCGGTGTCACGCTCCGCCGGGGTTTACCTGGACGACCTTCCCCGGAACAGTATTGGCGGCGGCGTGGTGTCAGGGCGTTTCGGGACGGCTGGACGCGGAACGGACCGTGGCGCTTTGTTGTGGTCTCATTGGGAGGGGGAGGGGCTAAGGGCTTACGCCAACTTCCAATGTCATGTGGTTTTGGGACAATCCCATTGAAAAGGAAAACATGTATGAGGTTAGATTCCGGCATTCAGGGAGTCGGAACCCACCTGCAGAGGTTGTAGTACGGTTTAGTGTCCACGCAAACCCTCCCCCTGCTCTGTCCGCTTCCCAAGGAAGCATACTGTGCGTTGCGAAGCCTTTAACAGAACCGGTTTTGTTTTGAAATCTGAATCCTATGTCGTACTGCGACAGGCTCCTTCCCAATGAGAACTGAGTATACGAAATTAAATTGAATATAAGTATACAACGCAAAGTAAATGATCGTCTAAGCCTTTCGATCTGTCCGATACTAAGACATTAAAAGACACTATCGATGGTTTTGAATTGAGAATCAGACGCGTAGAGCATGCCGAAATGCCTCAGGTGACATAGTTTATTTGTCTCGACATCGCATTTGTTGAGAAACAGCACTTCAAGTGCATAATTATTTCTAGACGCATCGCTCTCACGCCTCTCCTCGACGACGCAAACACGTGTGTGCTTTCTGAGCTACAAAAGGTGTTAGACTTTGCGACAAGGGTGATATCTGGACGTAGAAAATATGACCATGTTTCTGACGTTCCTCGACAGCTGTAGTTGTCTATAGATTTTGTCAGCCATAGTGTTGTCAATTATGTAGTTTTCTATAGAATTGTCAGCCATTTTATAGAATGACTGACAATTCCCCAGTTGATCGAGTTCCTTCGGTACCCAGTTACTTCGATGTATACTTGGCGTATATAATCATCACGAACAAAACGCCCTCATCCATTAAAAGCAACATACCATTCAACCATGAAATTATAGCTCGTGGAGCACGGCAATCATTGCAGCTGTCATTCTATCACCCAAATGACAACCATGGCAAAGGTCAGTTCGTATAGCGAGCCTCTGCAAAATACAACCAGCGCGTTACACTAACTGATCTTAATATTGTCAGTACCAATGTGTTCAAATCTCGCATTAGGCAAGTTATAAGAAATTCACGTTATTCTTGCAAGACAATTGTTGAAATCATGTGTACCTACTTTGTGGTGACTCAGGATGTGTCTTATGTTATACTCGTGATGTGATTGGGATGGTTATTGTGGTTATTTCCGAATAGCCTTGATTGAGTGGAGAAGCCTGGTACTGCCCTGTAGGCTATCGAAATAAATAGATAAACGGATCAAAACACAGCTGAAGAGAGCTCAATTTTTCTGTTATCCTCGCGACTGACGGTCAGAGCATCATGATAAGCGTTTCGTCATCGCTGAAAATAGTTCAAATCATGACCTTTGGGGGTGAAGTGTTGGATGTGATACCACCCCTGTGCCAAGTGCTGGAACTTACCAGACGGCGAGGCAGGGGACTCACCGGATAATTCACGGGGCAAACAACGTTTCGGTGTTACAGGTGGACCAGGGCTACTTTTGACGACTGATTTTAACGCTTACGTCGGCGCTTGTAAGCTGGCTGCCAAATCTGGCGTATACCCTCAGCAAATAAGGTGGCAAGGAATTTCCATAGAGCCTGAAGGATAAAAGGATTCAGTCAGAATCTGGCAAAGAAGCATGGCATCGCCCGACAGTTTGATTGCACAACTATGTAAATTGCGCTTTTAGTTGTAGGTAGATGTGATGAACGAAAAGCTTCACAATGATTGACTATCTACTTTATTTTATCCTTACGTGGAAGATTGCAGCGATTCCTACTACACGCACCAAAAATATGAAAATATTACCCAAGTGTTGAAAATGTGTTAGGCACGACGCATGGAACCTCTGGTAATTTTCTTTCCATTGAAACTAGTGGATAATGTTTCAAGGGCTGCTATTTTGGGTCAGAACGGAAACACATTCTGCTACTCAGTATTTGTATATGCGGTGCATTAAAGGCCTACTAGAACTAGATCATAATTGGAAACTGTTATTGCGATTGTAAGTGAACGCATTTCTTGCAAGACTGGGTCCGTGTCCATTTATGGACTGTCACTGACCGCCGTTATTGAGACATAATTTTCCCTTGTAGATGTCCTAATTTTCTGCCTTTTCGTCGGTGCTATTCTGAGTAATCACACCCGAGTGTAAAACTGGTTTTTGTGGATGTAGTTCTAAGAAATCTAGATAATGCTCGGACCGTATGTAGATATGGATGGAGGCGAGCTGCGCGCTCGCGTTTGCGGCTTTCCATATCAGAAATATATTTACATGATTAAACCACGTGCGAAATGCACGTAACTCAATATTCTGTATCACACTGGTCAGAAGCAAACCTAAAAAAAGTCGCAACTGTGTGTGGAAGGCAGGGCATCGGAGAGAATTAATGTCACACGCTGCTTTTCCGCCGGCTCATCCCGCGCGGTGTGAAATCGCACAGGTGTCGCGCTGTTCGCGCCATCTCCGCAGGGTTCACATCTGCTTCAGCCGAGAAGTGGGCTGCTCTCTCTTTTCGTGTCCAAGTGTTGAAAAAACGGGAGATGCACCGCACTCAACGCTTAATGCGAAGAAAAGTGTACATGCTTTTATGTAAGCCCAGTGCTCTAACTGTGGTTAGGGCGTGACACTTAAAATAGATGTGCTGATGGATGCTGCGCCGTTTGGACTACGCGGACAAAAATTAGACAAATCCGCCTCGATGGATCTGGAACATAACGCAATTTGCTGGCAGTAATGTTACCTACAATTATTAAAACATTCTGACATATATTTATTCGAGGTCTACTTTTGTTTATTCTTTCTTTAGATAGCTTTGGCGGGGGGGTTAACAACGCACCAACTGCTAAGGTCATATGGTGTCGGAGAGGAAGGGAATGAACTAGACTTGAGGTAGAGCAGGGCGCCAAATTCTGCCTCCGGGTGGGCTCGAACCCACGACACCATGCACATACAGAATGTCCTAAGCCGAGCCGAGCGCATTTGCTAACCGACTGCGCCACCCAGACCCCTCTTTTACATGACACTGGTACCATGGTACGCATTAGGTATCGAAATTTTCAGTCAGAGGTCAATCGCTGTTACCCTTTTACTTTATTGGGTCTGGCCAGCCTAGCCGCATTTGGTTAAATGCAGAAGCTGGGCACCTTCGGTCTCCACACTGGAAATCCAATTGCCCAACTTCGCGGCAAAGTTTCCTCTGGCTGTTGCACCGGTATTCAGCTGTGTCATTTATGAAGTAAGCAGACCTGTTGTCTTATTTTCCTGTCCTTGGTTAGATTGAGCCTTAAAGATCGATGCGCCCAAAAAAGAACTGGATGGCAACACCAAAAGGTACCAAGGAAGCAGCACGACTTCTAAGAATCAAGCGGATTAAGTTTGAATTTGAAGCGGTTGACATAACTGTGCACGTGCAGGTAATAACGTGAAATCCTGTTGGTCGGTTGGTGCAGGTTTCGAGCTTCAAGTTGCGGGTTTGTTTATCCAGGTGGGTACCGACCCGTATTCCTCTCCAACATCCAAATATATTTACTGGTGCCTGGATAACAGTGGAGGAGCAGTCAGCCAAGAACAAGCTAAGCAAGATGGATCCAATTTGGGAAGTTACCCCTCTACGGTGCATTCGGCGCCCCTCAAGCGTCCTGGGCCTCCCCTGAAACATTTCGTCCCATCCTCTCCCCCTCCCATGCAATAAAGGTCACGCTTAGGCTTATTTTTTCTCTCTCGTGTAGATCGGCCCATCGGAAATCCTGAGTCCGCCTATGACAGGAAGCTTTTCGTCTCTGATGGAATTACGTGGATTATGTCACACAAATCTCCGTTCAAGTCCGGAGTGTTGCCCCATTTACGTACAACGGCGAGCAGTAGAGTGTTACCTGGACTGGCTTTGCGTCATCTGACCCAGCACTGTGTAGTTGTAAGCGTTCTGTGCTGGAAGCGTAATGCTCGGAGCAAAGAACGGTGAGAAGACCGAGGGCAGTTGTAGGTGGTTTCACGTGAGAGGAAAGGACAAAACAACACGTTCGTGAAGTGTAGTCTTTTATGTGAATGGTTGTTTTTAATATGCATTTTTGTTCCGGCCTCCCTGTTCAATGATCCCCGTTGAAGAAAGGGTACAATCAAAGGAGTGATCTGGCTCCATTGCTTTTCCGTAGACGCCCCTCCGTTTCTTCTATTCCAGTGAGTACAGTCACCGGTGTCGATAAGTGATGCAACCGCTGTTACCGCTCTTTCTCCTGGCAGATCAATGTAAACACACCGGCCGATCAATGATTTCGGGTCACTGCGAGAGTGAAAGTGATTGTAAAAGGGAAAATGGCGCACCGGCCCTCCAACCATTGAAACTGGAATACGAGGTGTGCCGAAACAGACGTATCTGTTTTCTTTGAATTGGGAGTGTAAACTGTGCCGACCTGGGGTGTCTACTTTATGATCGGATTTAGTCAGCTATTTACACTATTTGTGGAATTTATTGAACTCGGGGACAAGCACTGCCTATATAGGTGATAGCGATACACAAAGAGACGACTCCAGTGTTTTGCTGCGGGCAGAAACGACATTGGGTGAGCGTCACCACAGGCCTTCAGTAGTGCTGCACCAGAACAGCATAAGCGAGATGGCCGGGTAAAAAGGTGACACCGCGGGGTCATGACCTTGCCATCTTTCAAGCTACGCCCAAGTATAGAGGGTCCAGTTTTTTCAGTGGGAACTTCCTGAATTTGTGAAGACAGAGAAAGAAGAGAGAGAGAGAGAGAGAGAGGGACGAGAGAGAGAGAGAGAGAGAGAGAGAGAGAGAGAGAGAGAGAGAGAGAGAGAGAGAGAGAGAGAGACAGAGAGAGACAGAGATACGGGAAGTGAACGTGGAGCTAGTCAGGTCACTGATCAGCAGCCGTAGCAACAAAAGGCCGCCAAGACCAGCGTATAGCAGGTCACTTGAATCTCAAATGTGATTGTTTCCATAAAATAGAAAGCTAATGATCCACTATACCAGTAAATTTACTGGGAGGTCGGCCTCATATTCAAAATGTTGCTCAGGTTGAAGCTGTATCGTGTGTCCATTTTAAACAGTCTATAACTATTTCTAAACGTTCAGCTCTAAGCCAAATGAGCACTTGACTTCGTATGTTAAGGCAATTCTCGGTTTTTCATGAACACTGCCACCACCGCCTGTGTTAAGTACCTGGATAGAACTGAAATAACGGCTCTGAGACGCTCAGGCAAAGGCACTCAGGCCGGCCCAGACCATGAAAATAGAAAGTAGCACCGATATGGACTGGTTTTAGAAGGATAACATGCACGTGACAAAGAGGTCTCTTCGCGCTTTGAATACCTGCACAGTCGATAAGTCCGTGTTTATGCCGTACCTATTGCAGCGATGAAGCCTTCAGGGCTATCACCGCCCGCACCTGCCAAATCTCATGGACAACATCGGACCATTTGCATGGACGCGGCATAGAGTTTGTTGCGCATGGGCTCATACCGGCTCGTACTCGGGCGGTTGATGATAAATGAAGGTATCTGCGAAACGCTTTTTGCTCATGCAAGCTTTCGTTGGTATGAGCTGTGTGTTTGATCTGATGCCCTGTCCATGTCCACTATCATGCTGTTGGGAAACATGACTGTTGTCTCAGCCACTCACATTGGTCGTTTCATTTTTCAAATGTCCCAGCGAAAATTTTTGACCATTTAAGTATATATATAATATATATATATATATATATATATATATATATATATATATATATATATATATATATATATAGGGGAAAGTGGGGGTCACGGACACCGTAACGATGGTGTGAGTTTTCGATGGCTTAATGAGCTTGTTTCGTTCCTATTTTTGCTGTAGAGATACTTCAGACATTTATCTACCACTGTGCAAGCAGTTATGTGTCTGTGATTATCATATTAAAATTTGTGTCAAGCTTAGAAAAAAGTAGCAAAAGTCTATTTCGCTCCCACCGAATGGGGTAACATGGTCACCCCATGGGAAAAGATGGACACTATGAACAAAGTGATCGAACCAGACCTTGAAGATTTTTATCTGCATCCACCCACGAGGCGACTGTCGTCTGCCGCGGGAAGGGGGTATTTTCTTACTTTTTCCGTCACAGGGTCAAATGGGGTCATACCTTTTCTGAATATTTTAATGACGGAGGATTAAAGTATCAAGGGCTGTCGTGGAACTGTGCATAGGTTGATCCAGGATCACCGATCAGGGGGCGGGGCACCTTGCCGGGGGCGCCATTCGGATTAGGGGCGGGCACGCACCCAGGGGGGGCAGCGGACCCGGGCCCCTTCCAAACGCTTTGGCTCCAAAGTGCCGCCCCATCCATGTGGAGCGCTGAAGGCGCCCATCGAGGGGAAGGATGAGCCTTCACCTGACTTTTAGAGGCAGTGCTACACTGACTGCCGCCCCTGCACTCAACATACCGCACCCCTACACTGGCTTTGCTGCCCCTGGCTCCAACACGCCGCCCCCTAAAAATTGTACACTAGGTCTGTGGAGCAAACAACTCACCACTCTCACCCCCCCTCAGGATTCGAAAATTGGCCGTCCTTTGGGTGGACAAGTGCGTCCCCTGAGGCAAAATTCCCGCCCCCCTCCACCGGCCTGCTGCCCCCTCTCGTCAGCCGCCCCCTCCTCCAAATAAAAATCCTGGGTGCGCGGGCGTGCTACTTGTGGAACGCAAAACTTATCAGGTGGGCTCCAAATCCTCTCGCAGGGCTAAGAGCGCCCCTCCTCCGCTCCTGAGGGGAGGGGTTGGATGCGAACTTTAGGGGGCCCATCAATCTTTCAGGAGGGCACCGTGACCATTTCAGGGGGCGCTGAGGGTCGAGGGGTACGCCTTCCCCTGGATGATCCCCACATTTAATACACGTTCTCTAGCGTTTCGGGCCCTGTGTCCCCTCCAACCATCAGCCTTTATTTATTTAAGTTCATATTATATAAAATTAAGTATACTCTTGTGCGGGGTAACATGGACACCATGTCCATCTTGCCCCACAGGTGGTGTCCGTCTTACCCCACTTTGCTCTTCCTAAACAAACTTGGACATGATTCGGACGCCATTGTGATTACACAGTCAGCGACTGCAGTGAACAAAATGTAACATCTTGAAGATCCATATCACGTAATACCAATAAATTGTCTATAGAAACATCCATGCAGTGACCTTACGAATTTGATTGTGAAAAAACACATGGTTTGCAGTTTTTACTATTACGAAAATTGTATAAAACCTAGAGAGCTTACTGGACCCAACGTTGCTCTCCGACCGACGCGTGCTAAAAGGAAGCTATTACACGCTTTTCCTGGTCGTGGCACTGTCAGTTCATCCCAAACAGGGGTTGTCCGTCTTACCCACGGTGTCCGCGACCCGCTTCTTTCCCCTTTTATATATATATATATATATATATATATATATATATATATATATATATATATATTGCTCAGAACTGACAGGGTTTTGTTCTGTCCTCCATTTGGCCTTGTCAGACTTTTTATCTCAAAGATGTCTCGCTGCAGTCGCATCTTATTTTCGAAAGTGAAATTCGAAAGCATTCGTTGTGATTCCTTTTCTAGGCACAAATGACGTTTTCTTGTTTATTTGTTTTTCGCGCGCCCTTGGTGTATGTTCATGCTCGAATCCGTGTGCATTCTTGTTTGATAACCACCCTGTGCTGTCATCATGGCTGTCGAAAACGGGGAATGTGGGGACACGCTACGCCCAACCACTGAGCCAGGTAGAGAGAGACACCCCCTCCTCCGCGCAAATTTTTTGGAACTCAACGGATGATTTTAGCCTTATCAAGCTTTTCAACCTGATCGTGTGCAATTGCCGCCGAATGAATTGCTGGTGGAAAGCTTTGACAGCACCCTCCCGGGCAGTTATCAATGTCCTCACGTTAGCCTCCCACCTCCATCCCCAGGTTGTCACCAGCTGGGAATCTGGCCCCACTCCCCCGAGTAAGAACTTGTGCTGGCGCCGCTGGCTGTGAGCCATTCCCATCGTACTCAGGTCTCCCAGTGCCTGGGAAACCTCAGTTCCCACCGCTCTAAAGCCATTGTCACTGCCTCGGCGTCACCCGGCCTCGAGTGTGAACACCCGTTACCCGACTCACGCCCCAAGTGGACCTCAACATCGTCGCCAGCGACACACCGTTATGGTAATGGGGGTGTAAAGCATTGGAATAAAGCGCGGCGCCACGGCTGCCGCTGTCTCCGGGAGTATTCCCGCCCCGGCACTCGGCTGAAGCTGTCTCCGGCTGTAATCCCGCCCCGGCACTCGGCGGAAGCTGTCTCCGGGTGTATTCCCGCCCCGGCATTCGACTGAGGCTGTCTCCGGGTGTATTCCCGCCCCAGCACTCAGCTGAAGCTGTCTCCGGGTGTATTCCCGCCCCGGCACTCAGCTGAAGCTGTTTCCGGAAGTATTCCCTCCCCGACACTAAGCTGAAGCTGTCCCCGGGTGTATTCCCGCCCCGGCACTCGGCTGAAGCTGTCCCAGGGTGTATTCCCGCCCCGGCACTCAGATGAAGCTGTCCCCGGGTGTATTCCCGCCCCGGCACTCAGCTGAAGCTGTGTCCGGGTGTATTCCCGACCCGGCACTCGGCTGCCGCTGTTGTCGAGGTCTGGCCGTCGTTATCGCAGTGATCTCGACATCAATGTCGTCTCTTGACTGCTTGCGCTCGGTCGCTCAGGGCTTTCAGGGAGTCTGCAACGCCCTGGTAAACGGTGACGTACATTGCTAATGAGTGAGCGTGTGCCACGGCTCTACTACAGCTTACCACCAGAGCTGGGGTAGCTGTACTGCAGCGCACCACCACAGCTGGGACAGTTCTACTGCAGCGCACCACCAGAGCTGGGGCAGCTGTACTGCAGCGCACCACCACAGCTGGGACAGCTCTACTGCAGCGCACCACCAGAGCTGGAGCAGCTGTACTGCAGCGCACCACCAGAGCTGGGACAGCTCTACTGCAGCGCACCACCAGAGCTGGGGCAGCTGTACTGCAGCGCACCACCAGAGCTGGGACAGCTGTACTGCAGCGCACCACCAGAGCTGGGGCAGCTGTACTGCAGCTTACCACCAGAGCTGGGACAGCTGTACTGCAGCGTACCACCAGAGCTGGAACAGCTGTACTGCAGCGTACCACCAGAGCTGGGACAGCTGTACCGCCAGAGCTGGGACAGCTGTACTGCAGCGTACCGCCAGAGCTGGGACAGCTGTACTGTAGTGCACCACCAGAGATGGGACAGCTGTACTGCAGCGCACCACCAGAGCTGGGACAGCTGTACCACCAGAGCTGGGACAGCTGTACTGAAGCGCACCACCAGAGCTGGGACAGCTGTACTGCAGCGTACCACCAGAGCTGGGACAGCTGTACTGCAGCGCACCACCAGAGCTGGGACAGCTGTACTGCAGCGCATCAGCAGAGCTGGGACAGCTCTACTGCAGCGTACCGCCAGAGCTGGGACAGCTGTACTGCAGCGCACCACCAGAGCTGGGACAGCTGTACTGCAGCGCACCACCAGAGCTGGGACAGCTGTACTGCACGCACCACCAGAGCTGGGACAGCTGTACCGTAGCGCACCACCAGAGCTGGTACAGCTGTACTGCAGCGCATCAGCAGAGCTGGGACAGCTCTACTGCAGCGTACCGCCAGAGCTGGGACAGCTGTACTGTAGCGCACCACCAGAGCTGGGACAGCTGTACTGTAGCTCACCACCAGAGCTGGGACAGCTGTACTGCAGCGCACCACCAGAGCTGGGACAGCTGTACTGCAGCGCACCAGCAGAGCTGGGACAGCTGTACTGCAGCGCACCAGCAGAGCTGTGACAGCTGTACTGCAGCGCACCAGCAGAGCTGTGACAGCTGTACTGCAGCGCACCGCCAGAGCTGGGACAGCTGTACTGCAGCGTACCACCAGAGCTGGGACAGCTGTACTGCAGCGTACCACCAGGGCTGGGACAGCTGTACTACAGCGCACCAACAGAGCTGGGACAGCTGTACTGCAGCGCACCAGCAGAGCTGTGACAGCTGTACTGCAGCGCACCAGCAGAGCTGTGACAGCTGTACTGCAGCGAACCACCAGAGCTGGGACAGCTGTACTGGTGGGACAGCTGTACCAACAGAGCTGGTACAGCTCGGCAGGACAGCGGTGCCAGCTGGTCCGGACAGAGTGTTCCGTTCGGACGACAGATGGCGGACACTGCTGATGGCTGTAACAGACACCGAGAGCTGAGAATCATCTGGTCCGGCCAAATGTGGGCCAGGGCCCGGCCGAACCAACTCTGGGACACAGGTGCCAAATGCACGAGCGTGTCGTCTCGTGTGGATGGTCCACACGGCACTGCAGCGGACGCCTGGGTGTGGTCAGCCATTTAGCAGATACTGATTGAATCTGTACCTAATGGGCCGCCACATGACCCTTGCTGTCGGTGCGCCCTAAACCACCAATTATGATGATTCTGTACCGATCTCTGTACGTGAGAATGTACCACAAATTACTCCTCTTAGAAAGATGAAACAGAGCTTTCCACTGTATCTTACGCCAAAGCTTTCGTTATTAGTTCAAAAAGCGCAGCAGTGCAGATGACTTTCATTTCCAGAAAAATGTGGAAAGACAGTTCGATGTTTTCTGGATACGGTCCAAAAGCTAGGTAAAGATAGTCAATTCTAACTCTCATGCGTGCTGTAATTTGCTCTCTTCAATAATTTTGCTGGAAAATGATAAAAGTTCTGGAGGTCGAGCTGTCCAGTGCACTTAAAAATGCTTCCGCATAAAGATCTCACTTTCCACCTGACGTTTGATAGCTGCTTCTCGATGCAGTGTGCATGTGCAGTTGAGAGTTCCCAAAGTGTCCCCCCCCACCTTTTTCCGAGGAGGCTGGAGAACCGTTCGCGGCCAGAAAACGCTACTTGGCCACATTTGAGAGAATTCATGAGCGGGTCGATTGGCTAAGAAATTTTCAGAATCGGTCAATACTAATTTGGACTTATAGCCTTTCAAAATCAGATCTATATTTTGAGACTCTCGCAATCGCGCGGTCGCACCAAGCCGATACTGTAGACCAAGTGGTGACGTCATAGCGTAATATAAACAACATGAAGGCCAAGGTCAAGGTCACAGATCAAGGTGATTTAACCCAGTATTCCGGCCCGATTCAGCATGACGTATGTAATATGCTGACTTCATAGTTATGGCTATTCAAGGTCAATGTCAAGGTCACAGGTCGAGGTCAAACTATCATTTCCAGCCTAAAGGCTGCTATAGGATTATACTTTATTGGGAAAATGTCATTTTTCTAGGTCATAGGTCATTGGCCTTAAACGACATTGACCTAAAAAATTTCAGAAAAATTGGGTGGGACTATTATTCTATATATTTAGTCCACTTTTGGTGTATTCTCGACTTTTTCCTCATAATTACGGCATTTCCCAATAGGTCTCTAGCACGGCCCAGATTTCGCCTTTACGACCTCGTTTGACCTTGAAGACATTGACCTAGTTCAATGAAACTATGTCATAAGGAAGACTGGTATCACCCCCACACAGCCCCAAACGGGCGTTTTTAACTCTCTTGGTTTCTGAGATCTCGGGGAGCACCTTAGAACCCACTTCACTGCGTGTTGACTGCAGACCCTTTCCACTGCGCGTGTTAAGCAACAGAATCGTCCGTTTTTACAACAAAATGAAAGGAATTTGGCGAGGGGGAGGTATCTACCCTTTTCTTATGCTCCTTCCAAACATGTCCCAAAACTGAAAAGGGTTTGATAATTTGGTCTATGGATGTTTCAATCCCCATTTTTAAGCCATACAATTGCAAAAAATATATTCGTTTCAAGAACTAGGGATCAGGAGACACAGAAGTGGAGGTCATGCAGCACGTCGCGGCTATGCAGATCTTGTGAGGTTGTTATGCTGGCTGCCTTGCATGAAGGTACAGAAGGCATTCAAGCCTTGTATTCTTCGTTTCTTGACATCCTTCCTACAGCATGAGCTAGTGAAGGTGTCAGGGTCGGGGGGGGTGGATTTGACCCCTCACACCCCTTCCGGGAACCCATCGTTATATTTGAAGCGCTGTTCTAGTTAACTTAGAAATGTGTTCTTTGATGTAAATTGTGGCTTATTTTGGGGGTAGCTTGTGGCAGAGCATGGCATGGATTGTATATCTATACTTGGATTGGCTGGGAAATTTTGGGTAGTTTCGGATTTAGGTATGGACCATTTTTGACAGTTAGGTAAGTCAGTGGCGGATCCAAGGGGAGGAGCTAGAGGAAGGGCCCAAGCCCACCCCCTCTAAATGCCAGAGTGCCTATAGTAAATGCATAGCCGGAGGCTGTTCCGAGGCAATGGGGGAGGCTCGAGCCCACTAGCCCCCACCAAAAATTAAATCCTGGATCGGCTACTGAGTTAAGTCTCATTTTTGGATATGGATGTGATTTAGAGTGGTAATCACAACTTGCAAAATTATTGCCCTGGGTCTGTCCGCGAAACTCGGGATGCGGACAACAATAAATCTGACTTTTCCTGACCATAAGTGACTTGATGCCGAATGTGCTGTGGGTGCTTCGTGAGAATGCATCCCTTACACGAGCGACGTTTTCCATGTGACACTAGCCAGATGTTGATACATATTTATGTCACATTATATGGGCACAGTTTGACAAATCGGGTGGCAGGAAGTTCGACGTTTTTCACCGGAAACTTTCCGCTCCGTCAGATTTAGATGCGAGGATGTGGTGAATAATGCTGAGGAAAAATATGTTTATAAGATGTGAAAAGTGCTTAAATGAGATTTTATATACCTTTTATACTGTCATTTCATCATTTTCACAAGTTTATGCAGCCTCAGTTGTTTTGACCTTGACTTTTCATAACTGATAAGAATCGCAACCATCCAGTGCATCATTAATCACTTTAACCTCTGAATGACCTTGCTGCCTCATCTCCTCGCTCCTCATTTCCCTGTCATGGTACCACCGCTGGCCGCCGAGGTGGGCTGAAGTCACCGTCCCTATTCACCCCGGTCCAGCCGTTGCTGTTATCACGCCGGGTCGGCAGGGGCAGTAGGTGCTGCATAGAACCTTGAGCTGTCCGAAATCCCAATGGAAAGCGATGGGTGTTCGGGCTCTATTGTCAGTCCTGGAATGCGTTGTAATTGAATTCAGCTCACCTGCAGGCCTCATAATACCATGCTGACGTCATCATTGCATGGATGCAAGTGACGTATGTACCTACCGCTGTGGTATGAAAATACAGACGTCTTATTGACAACGTAATTTTAGCCCAGACAAAATGCCACAAAGCGCGCTATACTTACTTGTGTGACTGCATTCTTCAGTGGTCAAATTTCCCGAGTTTGTTTTAGCTGTGTTTCTCGCGAATGAAAAACGTTGTTGCGAGAAGCGTATTTATAATGATGGAGACTAAGGTCTCTAAGGGTCATTTTGTTTTAATTTTCCAAGAAAGTAATGTCATGCCGGAAACTAACAGTATTAAAAGCTTCAGGGCAGCAGTCCTTTCTAAAAAGTAATCGGCCTTCGTTATACATTCGCGCTAGGTTTTGCTTCATTGGGCCTGTCCTATCGATAACGTTTTTGTGTGCAGTTTAAATCCAGCGCTGGCATTGGAAGCAATGCGATTCGAAGTTCAGCAAGCCGAAAACTCGTATTTCGGGCACCGAATCGAACAAAACGCCCTTTCTGAATGCGTTAGTGCTGTAACCCATCATTCATATTCGCCTTTAAAGGTAGCCTTGGAGCCCTTGACCATGTTTTATTCAGTATCTGAGCTGAGATCACTGATGTGGTAAACAAACTACTGTACAGAATAGATATCCTGAGAGATCTGTGATTTGACTGGAATCCATCAGAAGTTGATAAAGCATTTCATGTGCGGAGGCCAACGGCGGACTGCTTTACGCGATTTGCTCACACCACTATTTTGATATTGTCCCGTTGCTGACACATCCGTTCGTACGTGAAAAGAAGGAATGCATGTTTATTTGTACAGAGTGCTCCTGAATAGCCGTTTGGTAAATCATAGATACTTCGAGCGAATGGGTGCGGGCTCAGTCATAGATTACCGGTAAATTGTGGTCAAGACACAGCTGATGTTTGTAAAATGAGTCATGCTATCGTTTTCTCCACAGCAGTGAACCTTTCCCACTCACCATTTCGCGCCGTAAAAGGGCCATCTTCGTCTCCAGTCTGGTTTGAGGATCCCTCGCGGGTGCAGTCCTCTTCTTTGGATCATCTACTCCTTGTTGCTCCGTTGTAGTCCAACTCCCAGTTAAGTCGAAGCCAGAGTGAGATGCTGTGTCTAACCCTGCCACTGAAGTGAGCTTCAGAGTGTTCGAAGCACTGAAGTCGCCGATCGACTTATCTTCGCAGTCTTCTTCGTCCATTGCCGCACTCTGAAATAATGAGAAGGTTTTTATAAGTAGCTGGAAGGAGAGGTGGCAGTTTCATTCCATCTCGGACACTATTACTAAGTTGTAAACTCATTTCGGATATAAATCTCTATTCATAATTTAAGTTTTATATTTTGACATACCCTTTTAAGCCTTCAGAAATCCAGTTCATTTTCATTTTACATGTTGTGGTCAACAGGCTGGAGGATGACGCAACATAGAAAGGCGAAATAAAACAAAATAAAACAAAGAGAGGATGATGGGATTTCATTGTGGGAAAAGAAATCATCAGTTTCAGCTCATTATTGTCTGTTATTTCAGCTGCATTCGGCCCATCGATCTTCAAACAAGCTCCTCCACGGTTGAATAGCCCTCCGAAAACGAGCTCACACAAATCAGTTTCGTACATCGCTCTTCAAACAAGCTCCTCCACGGTTGAACGGCCTTCCCGAAAACGAGCTCACACAAATCAGTTTCGTAACGGAGGCTGGGAAGTGACGTATTAGAAGTGTTTCTTATATCCGGAAGCTGTATTTTGTGAGACATTCATTTTAAATGTTTCGTTGACAAACTGTACAATCCGTGTGACATAATAGATAACTTGATGAGTTTGGTAGAAGCTAGTAACGTAATGGACGCTCATCTCTTCCTTAAGAAGGAACATTCTCGGGCAGGTAAGAATGACCTAAGTGACCGGATACACTGGGATTTCTTCTCTGGCATAGTTTGCAACGTGGTAGGGATATCCTGTTAGGTTTGGTGCCTAGCGAGCTGGACACACTGACTCCCAGCCACATCGCTGTCATGTCTCCCGTGCTGCCACCGTTAGCGTGTAGCTGTCAGGACGTATGTCATATCGGGATTCAAGCAGAAATCAACGGACGGTGCGAAGGGGAAAACTTATTTGCCGTAGCTTGCCAAGTGTTATGTACAGTTCTACCCTGATGGAGGAAATCAGGCAATTTTAAATAAATAGCGAAACAAATTAGACGTTTCCACGGGAGAATCTGGTTTACTGTAGGTTCCGTCACTTAGGTCTTTCTAGAAACTACCTTTTAATATTTTAGCTAACAATAATATCTCTTTTTAATATTTTTATTGTTTGTTACACGACTATGGCCTGGATATAGGATTTATAGGATTTGTGAGCATACAGGTATATATGTACATACATACCATACCAGGTGCAACTGAACCTATCTATGAGATTTCATGAAAATGCAACATATTCACCCAAATGAACTACAAGGGTATATGTTCTATCCATTGTACGCATATATAAGAGCTGGGTTATCACGGACATCACTCGGAAAGCAGCACTGCCATTCTCACAATAACAACGACGCCTGCGCGCCAAAAAGCCCTTGCACCTCTTCAGCAGCGGCGGTCAGCGCGCAGCCCTGGTGCATTATGTACCATCTGTCCTTCTGACGGTGTCACGTGTTCGCGTCGGCGGCGTCACGGCATTCCGACGGTGCCACCCCATCCTCCCGCGCCGCTCCACGTGACCTTGATCGAATGACACACAAGGGAGGCCAAGGTAAGTGAGACACGCCCACGCCGCCACCGACAACAGTGTGGAGACGGAGCTGTACAGTGTACCGCTCTCCACGCCAGGGCCGACGGATTTCTCCTTTGTGCGATGTGGCATTGACTATGGAGGCGGTATGTTTCACTGCTACAGTCTTGAGATGGCATGAAGCTGAGAGGATGGGGCCTGGACGGGTCGGTGTCGTAATGCACATGATACCAGAAAAAAGCCGAGGCAGCGAGAGAGCAGGGCTCAGACAAATTAAACCACACTGTCGACATGAACTAAGTTTGGTGGGTGATCACGAACGCTTTTTTATATATTTTCGTTCATACATACTTTCCCTGAGCTTGTCCCTAGGCTGAATTTGCACATCCGCGTCCCCTGTGAATTCCTACTACTCCAGCCGTCTTGCGGAGATCAGGTATCCCTTGAAACCACGGTGTGAATGGAACAGAGGAAGTCGGGCTCGCCTTGTAGGAGCTGGCCACTCTACCTCCGCGCCGCCTTATTCCCCGCTGTAGTTATTGTGGGTGCCACAGCTACAATATCGAAGTTTCACTGCGTTCTTGCTGCCTGTCTTGCCTACAATTCTGCGAAAAATCAATAATATGGCTGACGGTAATCAACTAAATGTTTTGATGACGAATGTGGCATCGGAACTATTCTGTGGCAACTAATTTATGGTATTCGGAAAATGTTATTCAGGTTTTGGTGACGATTCGGATGAGCTTATTGGTTCTGTTGAAAAACCGTCACATTAATTTTTGCCGCATGGAATAAGTACATCACTCCTCATATGTTTTTCGTGTGTTGGGAAATTCATTCGAAAACCAAAACCGTTGTGAATAGGCCGTCGTATTTCTGTAGCGCCTGGGCCTCAGCCGACTGTCGGCTGGCCGTCACTCAGAGCCTCAGTCTCTGCTTGGTGACCAGCCAAGGCCAAACAACCAGCTCAGCTGTATTAAACACGCAGCAAAGCCAAATACCAACTCCGATTTAGCGGGATAAACCATTGGCAAATAGTTTTGCGCTGGGTGAGACGGCCTCCCGCCGGATGTAGCAAGTCACCGCGACTGTTAGCCCGCGCGGCAGGCATATCGCATCGCTCACAACTCCATGCAACGCTGCCAAAATCTCACAGCCCTACCATTGTACTTCGGCCGCAAAAACGTACATGACCCGGGCTAGCCGGCAGGTCAGTACTCCGTTATTACATCGGTGTTGTTATCGCTACTCATTACTCGCATGACACCCCAGCGCCCCGCTGCCTGAGGCGTCCGCCAAAGAACAGGCTGTTCTTGCATTTGTTTGAACCACATCTTTCCTTGTGCTAAGCTACGCCCCGGCAAGGTAACAGTTTGTACCACTTGGCAAACCGTTGTCCGCACCGTTTGTCCTTTCACGTCTGCTTTGCGTTTGAACGAGTCATGATGCACCGTATAAAAAGCGAGGTGATAAAAGTCACGAGCCAGACATAACGTTTTACAGCCAAGAAGATTTAGCCTGGATTGTGTGGACGGTTAGCTACTTCGGTTCCTTGTTCGCTCAACTAGGACTGTTGCGTGTAAATGCGGTAAACTTGGGAAAATGAGCTTCTGTCATGAACTTCAAGCTGCAAATGCCCATTGAAATAGTGATGTTTATTTATGTTTGCATTGCGTTTTCATGCTGTGGATATTTTCACCTCGCCGCGGCTTGGAACCGTGTTGCCCTCATTTCGGTTTCTCAGCAATGTTGCTAGGACTGGTACTGGCTTGGACGTTCTCAGCCATAAGAGCGAACGAGTTGATACCGTGAACGTTGAGCAAATGCACTTCATCCAGCTGCAGGCTGATGGTGTTGTTTCATCATTTTTAGGCTTATCAGCGAAACAACTGCGCGTGTGTGTGTGTAAGGGTGTTAGGGTGCTTCAGCGTCTTGGCTGCAACACACCGACTGTCAGGGCCATCTAGTGTCGCCAACACTTTCCCTGTTGGAACGGTTTCTCGGGAGGCAGATGGCTCCGTGTTCAGGACTGCTGTTAAAGGGGGGTGTATTTTTCTATTGTTGTGTTATATGGGGTCACCCATCCATCAAAAGTAAGCTTGTCCGTGGCCCGTGTTCTGTTTCATTGTGCTCGAGAGCCCTGCAAGATTTGAAGAAGACAATTTCATTTCTAATTTTGTTTGTAGCCAGCTGGTTTATCAGTTACAAAAATGTGCCTGGTCGAGCTGTCAAAAGGCTTTGTTTTTTGTGATAATTTTATCACAGCATTTGTTTCACAACTGTTCAACATTCACCAACTGTTCAGTGAAATCGTACTCGCAGAAAGAGTTCGGGAGCAGTCACGCACATACTGCCTGTAACTGGGAAAAGTGTGCAGGATGGCAGCATGAAATTAACCGTTGTATCATATTGAGTTTATTGGCATATTTTGTCGTGATCCGGGATAATTATTCGTTTTGTTGTAACTATGGAGGCCTACTATAACTAGAGAGAACATTATGTTCAAAGCAGCAATACCCCGACATCAGAATCGAAAGATTGTGTAGCACAAATATTGACCAGGGTAGTTGGATAGTTACGTGATAATTTCAACGAGATATTGAAATAGCTCACGACTAAATAATTTTCTCAGACATTCATTATCATTGCGAGCACTCGTGGCACATACGATCGCTGTCATGAAAAACTTTTGATGAATTAAATTGAATACTATTAGCAAAGAGATGTTTCAGTAAACAGTCACGAGCTTCCCTATAGAGGTTCAGATCTGTACCAAGGCAATAGATTATCTGTACTAACAAAACCCTCAATTTTGACGTCCCCACAGGTGTGCTGTCCTCCCTAGTTATAGTAGATCTCTATGGTTACAATGGTCTTGGTTCACCTAAGCGGGCTTTTCTTTTGTTGCTTCAGATGAGGAAAACGCATTCCGCAGAGGGACCTGCAAGTAGGATATATCCATGAATGTGAATGTTTAGACGCCGTACCACTTGCCGATGTTGTCGCCATATAGCGACATGCTCCTATGCAACGACATGCTGTTTCTAGGTAGCGACATGTTGCTCGACAGTGACATGTTGTCGCTATGAAGCGACCTGTTGTCGCTATGAAGCGACCTGTTGTCACTATGAAGAGACCTGTTGTCGCTATGAAGCGACAATGTGTTGCTAGGTTGCAACATCTTGTTGCTAGGTAGCGACATTTTGTTGCTAGTTAGCGGCATGTTGCTAGATAGTGATATATTGCTAGGTAGCGACAAGAAGTTGCTTGGTAGCAACATGCTGTTGCTATGTAGCGACGGCACCTGCGGCGGTCGGCACCTGACCCGGCGAAGATTGGTGGCCGGGAGCCGGAAAATCACAGCCGGCGCGAGCGGCCCCGTCACACGCCGCCGAAAACTGACGCTTTGTTCCGCCAGCCGGCGTCTGTGAGCCACACGACCCGCGCCACAATCAAACCTGACGCCCCAAACAAGGACCGACACGCTCGTGCATCAACGTGTCTGATGACCCCGGAGGAAAAGCTTGTTTGAGTTACTGCGTTGGTTCAGTTCCTTTTCAGAAGCTGGGACAGTTCTGTAGGTTCGCAGTTTTCTGCCACCGGACGATTTGGCTGTGTGGGCTTACGGGAAGATGTTGAAACGTTTGCCAGCAAAAAACAAGCTGAGTGCTAAAAGATCGTATTGCAATCGCTGCCAAATGGTCCTATATGGCACCGCTAAGTGACAAGGAACATAACGTGTCGATTGCACGTTTTCAACGTGCACAATAAGTTCCATGCCTACTGGGTAACATTTACCATTGTTGTTTTTCTGTTGGAGTTTGGCAACACACCAACTGCAAAGGTCATACGGCATCGCTACTCACGCTGCTGAACGGGGGCGACCTGGATCAGTGTCGCCTACATAAGCCACTGAGCTTGTCTCCCCATAGATGGATTAGATCACCTACTGGTTGTTTACCCTTTCCCTTGCTGTGCCTGCTGTGGACGAGTGTGGGGCTAAGCACCCGCTGTCGAAGTTCGAGTGTGCCTCATATGCCCGAGTTTGTACTCAGGTGACCCATCTGTTTGCCGGGCCTGCTGCTTTGCTGCAATTTGCGCCCCTAAGCAGCGTCCGGTTCGAGCTTAGACTGTGACTGGTGGGGGGCTTGGCTGAACGGACGTGCTGCTGGTCTGCTCAGCCCTCTACAGGGTGCCCGGACGTACTGCTGGTCAGCTCAGCCCTCTGCCCAACACCCCATACAAAAAATACTACCTCCACAGGGCGCCCCAGTGCTCCCGCCGGACGCATCACTTGTTGGGACGTAAATGTGACTCGGCCAGTGCTGGTTTCCCGGGTCCCCGGTCCTGTTGCTCTGCTCCTAACATAGTTTATCCTCAGTGTCTTTTCTCTGTTTTATTTATTATTGTCAATACAAACATATGGTTCCAAAATCAAATACCTGCACCCCTCCTTCTTGGTGTGTGTAGTGTGCCATTTTCTTTCATTCTCAGCCCTAATCCAGTTACCCCAAGACCGTAGACTACGGTCTTGGGCATCACGACTAGCATCTACCATACACCCAATACACAGACGCCTCTCCCACAAAAACTTCGCCAGTCTCCCCTTCCCCGGGCTCTGTGAAAGGTGCGGAGACGCTAGCGCCGCAGATCCCTGTTTTTAGTCTAGCAGTGCCTCTGTGACGTCACGCCGGCGTTGTCGCGCTGTGGACGTGTCATCGACCGCGAGGGGTTGTGGTGCAGCTGCGACTAAGATATCGGGAGGTCCACGGGTCATCAAATAGTCGAAGCCTGCGATGTTTTACACTCTCTTGCTGATTGAGAAAATGATGGACATTTTGTCTGGTTGAGGATTTCTATCTATCTCTCTCTCTCTCTCTCTCTCTCTCTCTCTCTCTCTCTCTCTCTCTCTCTCTCTCTCTCTCTCTCATTTTCCCGCTGCGGACGCAGCAAGTGAATACAACCGTTCCTCATTTCGCAACTGTCACGTGCCTGCCCTGACAGGAAACAGAACCTTCCTATCTAGCGGCAAGGCCACTTCTCCAAATATCAATTATTAGCACATGGGTAATGGATATCTGTGCCTTAAAGTGACGTCCGACGAGCTGCTATCGCTGCCTGCACCGAACGTCATCAGCTGGGGCTGTGACGTAAGCCCCGTCCAGTTTCCAGCCAGCCCGTGTCTGATGTAATGGACGGAATCTGGAGCCATCAAATCTATCATTGGCACGGACCGGCTTTATACGCTATTTGATCTGCATTTCCAAATCAGGACGGTCTAGACTGCTGTTTACAACAAACACAATGATTGAACAACTCTTTATTGCATTTCGAATGAAAAAGGGCACTGGAAGACCTTTACACGTGTAATGTGCATACTTAATTAGCTGAAACTCAGTCTGCCGGAAGTTCTATAGCTAGATGTTTATGGTATTCGCAAATTCCTGAATCCTGCAAAGGGCATACGTGTTTGTACCTAATCCAGCCTACGCTAAAAAGTACGTGCCAAGCCTGACCTCAGACTTGTGGTGCGCACTTCAGGCAAGAACAGCTAAATGCACAACCATCGGGGGAGAGAGGTGATGAGAATTATCAATCCTACAACACAGTCTTACTGTTAGGAGGTATCAGCAAATGCTGATTTCATCCGCTCAATTTTGGATCAAAGGTAGACTGTTTACCATACTACGTATCTGACAACTAAGACTGTTTTGTTCAGTTATTTTCTGGGTTTTTCCTTTCGTAAAAATTGAAGTTCGGAAATACATCAGAGCCAGCTTGATGAGTTTCTTAGGCTTTTTGCTCGATCTATACTGACGTTTCAGTCCAAATCATGTGCCGACGGAGTTAGTGGCAGATGTTCCACCGCATCACCAACGGGCCTTGGCTGCAGATTGGCGTCATTACCTTCAAGGCTCGTGTGAACACCTGCTCCCTTTGGCATCCCACACGTGACTGATATGGAGCCTGGGCTGCCATTTCAAAAGTATCGCTCACGGTTCGAAGTGATGATCAAATCATAGTCTCGCAACGAACCGTTGATCAATTTCATTACCGCTGTTGACATACATATGTGAATGCAATGATTCAAGGCTGGCTTTAACCAAGAACCACAATCTTATTTGCTCCCCAAATGTTACTTTGAACATTAGGTTGGCATTTGCATGGTTCCCTTCCTTCTTTGGTTGGCATCTCTATTTTGATATAGTTTGGGGGACTCTATTCCTCACTTCACCTTAAAGGCAATAATGGCATATTCAAACATGTACACGTGTACGATCTTGGTTTTCCAGCTTTTGGTTGGAAAACTCCTCCGTTATCCGTCTGAACACACTCCCGCGCACTCTGCGTCATTCTCATGGACCTTCCCTGTATCTGTCGTGCTAATCCACTGATCCAGATAGAAACCCTCCCACCAGATAAGCCCATCAGCACAGATGCTGCCTTCTGCCACTCGCCAAGTGGTGGCAGTTTCACTGGTTATAAGACCTGCAATGAGTTCCGTTCTCTCTCATCCATTTCATTCTCACTTTCGCTTGTCGGATGTGCCATCCGGCGGTACGGGCCCGGCAAAAACTGACCGCTCCACCGTGATGGAGTCCAGTACAAAGTGCGGCGGTGTCCGTCATGGCCGGGGGTGAGAGCGGCGGGGGTGCGGGTCAGGCGGGGGTCGTCCGGCCAAATAGATCAGACGCTCGGATAAGCATGATGCAGTCGCGCCTATGCCTGTGACTGAAAGAACGGAGCACAAGAAAACTGGGTCGCCTCTACGTGCCTGTATTGCACACACTTGGCGCGGGAGTGTGCTCACCACCTATTTCACATAAAACTAATTGATGATCAGAGCTGCTCACATCCTCGCCCCTCTAACACGTTCACCAACATATATTAGCTCAAGGTTCGCTTGTGCTAGACGAACTTGAAGCCACCAGGACCGTGTAAGCATTTTGCATCACCCGAACCCCATATGGTGGGTTCGATAACGTACTGAACGAACCTACCCACCGCGACCCCGATCGTAAACGCGAGTGCCTGCGACCCAGGCTATGCCTGGTTTCCTAACCACCGACAGCACATCTAGCGTTGGTGTAACGCGTTGCTTAATTCGCCACGCTCAGGATTGCTGATGCTTTTTGCAGCTGACAGGTGCCTCAGTCTTGTTGTGTTAGTGAACTTGTGCGCTGAATGCACAATGGGTTATGGGATTCATCATGTAGGATGTGCCAAAGAACAACAAAAGTTGCATTGAGACTGGAATTAACGAGATTGTGTCGCCAGAAACCTGCTCGAAAAGACTCATACGCAATAAATTGATTGCTCTAATACAACATTCTGTCTGAAGAAGGGCTCTTACTAGAATCATATCCAGTTTTCAGCGGTGGGAGAGAATATTATAACGAAGAAAACACATAAACATTTTTCTAATTGTGTGTCGTATTCTTATGCGTCCTTGTAGCATGTATATGTGTGCATTTCTGAGAGAGACGACCTCACAACGTGACTTGTTTCTCGTTACGCTTATCTTCATAGGTATCATAGTCCAGCAAGGAATTAGTCTGCCCTGTGGCTTATCACGATATAACTGCTACTTTGACCCTCGGGAAACTAACTGTGCCTCCAGTTCACCTTCCCATGGGATCCCATGGTTCCCGAGACATTGAACAAGTGACCAGGCCTTGTTTTCTCTAGGTCAGAGTTGATCAGGCTCGTAAGCGAATCGCATCGCTCAAATGGGACGTGCATTATCGTTCTGTGTGGCGGATTTAAGGTCGCCTGTTGGCAGTGTTTCCGCCTGCCGAGAATAGGTGGACACGCTGTGGACGGCAACAGGTGGACACGCTGTGGACGGGAATAGGTGGACACGCTGTGGACGGGAATAGGTGGACACGCTGTGGACGGGAATAGGTGAACATGCTGTGGACGGGAACAGGTGGACACGCTGTGGACGGGAATAGGTGGAGACGCTGTGGACGGGAATAGGTGGACACGCTGTGGACGGGCCCTTAGAACCACTGCCTACTTGCAATGCCAGTTTTGTCCAGTGGCGGATCCAGGGGGGGCAAAAAGGCAATTGCCCCCCCAAACGGAAAAGCTCGGGGCAAAACTATGTTCTTGCCCCCCCCAAAGGGATCGACCTCCTTTTTCCCCCGACTCCTTTTAGCTTGTAAGCAAGATTTTGGTGCTTCAACTCTAAACTTCAAACAGAATTAGTGAAGTTCAGTGTAAATATTGGGGCTTGGATAGGAAAAAGTATGTTGAGCCCATATTTTTCACTCCGTGGCGTTTTTTTTTTTGCTTTTCGTCTCCAGCTCCGAAAATCCTATCGAAAAGGCATATTGTAGCTCAATGTTTCACTGGGTGACGTTTTTTTCGTCTTTGGTTTGCCCCTCCCAAACCAGCCGGCTAGATCCGCCACTGGTTTTGTCCTACATATTGTGCGAGCCATTTGAAATGGACAGCTCGTGCACGGTTTCGAGCTGCTCCACAGCACCCCTGGCTCATCTTATGTCCACGCTGTGACCATGCTGACCATGATTTCCAGGATTTCGCTCAGGGGTAGGGGCGGCACCCCGAAAAGGGCCCCTGCGACAGCGCCAAAAGGGCCCTGATGGGTAAAACCGCCCTGATTGTTACAGAATTGTGTCCTCAGGAGGACCCTTAGGGGCCTCAGGAGGGGCGGCTGTCCCTGCCGCCCCCTTGGCTACGCCCCTGATGCTGACTTGTTTATGCCTCTTTGCCTGTGGATATACTGTGAACGAACATTCAGGGTCGGCACAGTACGCAATTTTGTATCTCTCTTGTGGTGCAGCCTGGTCATTCTATCACGGTTCTACTGAGTCGTGTTAAATCTGACATTGGTCGATTGACTAGTGTGAAGTCATGGTACCACGATGGGAGCGTGCTTTACCTATAGCAGAAGCGTCCTTGTAATTGGATACCTTCAGAATGCAACACAACGAATACAGAATGCAACACAACCAATACAGAATGCAATACAACGAGAGCTGGATCCGGTTGGCCTGGCCGCGTGAGGTTTTCCGGGTGAAGTTTTTCCAGGGTGAAGTTTTTCCCGGGTGAAGATTGCGGGGAGGGTCGACGGGGGTCAGAACTTCCCCAGAACTTTGGGTCTCGTGTAGGGTTTGTGTTACCGTGCAGGTGTTAACTTATTCACGACGCCATCCCACTTGGACCTAGGAGATATCTGCAGTCCTGAGGTGTTCAAGATATACTTGTGGCCTTCTATGGATGTTCTTGAACTACTTGATCAATTAATTTTACATTTCATCATCCTTATACTACCTGAGAGCTGTGAGCGCATGCGCCTGTGGCTGCAGCCCCCCTTCCGGATAGGACCCTAGCTCCTTTATTCTCACCTCTCCTCATCCTTACTCTACCTGAGAGCTGTGAGCGCAGGCACCTGTAGCTTCAGCCTTCCCTCCGGGTAGAATCCTACCTCCTTTAGCCTCACCGCTCCTCATCCTTACCGGCTCCTTCCATAGTTTAATCACCTCATACCTATCACAACACTTTAAGGGCCACCTCCACGCAGCCGACCCGGGTTCAAGGCCCGGCGGCTTCTTCCTGAACAAGGAGCAAACTGGGCCCCGAGAATCCCTTCCAACAGGGAAAGAGTTGGTGATGCCATATGACCCTGGCAGTTGGTGCGTCGATAAGCCCCAAAAATTATCATTGGCCACCTCAATAGTGTGGAAGTGTGTGTAATAAATGAATTCCGTGCTGTCATAGTGAATACGGATGGATACCAAGCTCCATTAATCACAGAATACAACAGTTTGGGACTCATGTTTAGTATTTTATCCAGCTAAGGTGATGCAGATGATGGGGCATGCTTTTGGACAACAATCCGGTTCAAGGAATAAATTCACTGTTCAATTAATGCGCTAAGCACCCGTATCCATTCATTCGTGTCTTAGTATCGAGTAAGACAATGCGTGCTCATAAACAACGTATCTGGTATTGCTTATCTACCTATACTTTTTCGGTTCCTTTCAATAGTGACCAATCAGCCATGAAATGCAGTTGATAGTATTGGATGGTCGTACTGGTTGGTGATAAAGTCACGTGTCGTGATTATCCGCTACAGATCAACACGCCGGCTTCTTGCAAGCCAGATCAGTAGATACTTTATTGCTCCAACCATGGCTTTGGTACGACCTTGATCTAGTACGGCTCACTGAACACGTTAGGAAGGCCACACCAATACACTTTAAAAGGGTGTCTCTTTTGTTTCTCAATCTTGAATTCTTACTATTTCTGTGCTATTGGAAAAGTGCACACCAATACAACTTTAAACAAAGTTTCGTTTGTTTCTCTAGCTCGCATGCTTCCTGTTTCAGTGCAAAATAACATTTCCGAAAATTGTTTGACAACCCAAGGCGTGTAAAGCGTCCCACCCCTCCTCTTTTTCCCAGAGCAGGAGCCCCGATCCCCTTGCTCCTAGAGGTTGACACCTGCGCAAATACCACCCCTAGCTAGGTACAGGTTGAGAAAAAACGGAGTTTCGCCCTCAGAGTTTGTCTGCTTCCCTTTTAGAAAATCCTTTAAGAATGCTAAATCGCCGTTCGTCTTTTGATCCTGTCTAGTGCACCCCAGCCTTGCACACTTGCGTTCTCTATTTGCTCATTTTTGGGGAGGCTTAGTTCTGGTCAAAAGGTAACACTAAACGAATTCAATAAACAAAGAGGTTATTCAGGCTGCTAGTTGAAGTATTTGAGGATAGCTCATTTCTGCTTTTATGAGCCATTCATTGTGTCGTGAGAGTGAGTCTATTTGGCAGATGCAGTGTGGTTACAAGTGCAAGGAAAGAGGAGGTGTCGCTTGGATGGGAAGTGGGCGCCTCTTGATGGGACACAACGTCTCAGGCGGCACCAAATGACAGTTAGAGGCGCCGCTCGTTGTATCCTGGGGGGGGGGGCTGGAGAAACAGCTTTTCAGTCTTGCTCTAGCCCACAGTGGGCGGTGCGCCAATATTCGAAGGCGGAAGCCTCCTTTGTGCCGCCAAGATGCACCCCTGTGCTCGGACACACCGTACTCACCATTTCTCTGTGAAGCACTTTCAGTTTCATCACCATGGCAGTGCGCGGTGTCACCTTGCACGTGCTCAGTGTCATCATCCTCTCTGGCACGGTCGGCGCAGCCAGGCTGTGACTCGAGTCAGAGTCGGACTCATCTTCCGTGGTGCCACTGACTGCGGAGCGCTGGCTGCCAGATCTAACCACGGAGCCTTCGGCTCTGGCAGAGCTGCACAGCGAGCCGAGACTGTCGGTGGCACTGTCCCGACCGCTGTCCACGCTGGTGGGTCGGCAGTCGACGGCCTCGTCATGCTCGCTTGCTAGTGAGTTAGCTGTGGGAGAGGTGACCCTGTGGTCTTGATCTGCGGCATCTCGCATTTCGCACCACCGCGACAAAAGGCGGGCTTCATAGAACCGCCTGCACTGTTCGGCTATTGAGGGGCCTCTTACGATGCCGGCACATCTCGTCTCGTCTAACGCAGCCAAGTCCCTATACCCACCCTGTTGACTGCCTCCTCTTTCCACGCCATCGCTTTTGCTGTTTTTCTTCTCACAGCCAGCAAGCCTGGAGTGGATGACAAAGCTATCGCCGTCGATTTCCACAATACTGCTGAATTCGCCCTCCCTTGCATCAGTCGACCAGGATGTGTCGTTTTTCGCCTGCGTTTCTGACGCCGTTGCAGGTGTATCATTTGTGGAGGGTAGAGTGCACTCAGAGTCATATCGGCATATGATCTGAATAGTGTCATTGGTAGAAGCAATGACACCGTTGGAGCAACGGAAGTCACGTTCCGTTCTCGTGAGAGTCCATGGGTTTGTCGTGTCTGGGATTGTACCAAATTCTTCCGGTGTGGTTGATTCTTCCTGTGGTGTTTCTGTATTTGCAGTCAATACATAGTCCACGGCGTTTCCCACTGAGATCACTACCTTTTCGTTCAGCCGATAGATACCTTTTCTGAGGTCAGCCCCATTTACGGTGCCTTTGTCATGCATTGTTCACTAAAAGATCACAGGTTAAACGTATTAGTCAAAGCGCTGTTTGCATGCTCGCGTCTGATCCGCAAGAAGGGCAGCTGCTATCAAGTCTAGTTCACTACTCAGAGTCCCACTAAAAGTTCAATTCAGTATCACTACCCACGGATCCACCGGATGAAGTTCGCCCTCCGGTCAGGCGCGCGCGCTGTGGACCGTCCGCAGCACTCGGAGTCCAGCCGAGCACTGAGTGGGAGTCCGGCCGGGACTGCGATGCCAAACGCGCCGGTAGCTCGGCGACTGCGACGCCGCCGTGGCCGATAGCACCGGCGACTGCGGCGATAAAGAGGAGCACAAGCACGGTGGTCATCGGGGTCAAGGGTGCACGCTTTTTGTGTATGGGTGGGTTCGAGTTCTGGAGACGGGGATGACACGACAGCAGTTCAGAATGAACGATTATCAGTTTTTGTTTTTGAGAGGGCTTTACGACACACCAGCTGTGGGGCTGTATCAGTGGCGGTTCCAGGACTTTATTTTGCGGGGGAGGACTCGAGTCTCCGCCACCATTGGCTCGGATCAGTCTCCGGCCATGCTTTTACTATGCACTCCGATACTTCTGGGGGTGGGCTTGAGCCCCTAGACCTCCATCCGTTTATTCACAACTGCCCTGTATGACGCAGGGACAGCATTAAGCTAGACTTGGGCTATGGCCTCACTTAAGTCTGTCTTTATGTGGGTTTGAACCCGCAACCCTGTTCATTTAAATTGGGTACACGCACCAAACGGCTTTGACATCCAGACCTCCCAATGGTTATCAATTCATGCGGGTTTTTGATAAGGATGAAATTGGCAAAGCTAGTTTTGCATGGTTGGCTCAACCCGGACACACATCCTTGAGTTTATAAATCCAAAAGATCAGCAGAGTAAATCAGATTAAATAAATTTATATTATATCGGTTTTTTTATAATGTTTGTCTCTTGTGGAAAAACCACGGTGCATGGCATGACACTGGGTGTTAAACCACAGAACAGACATGTTCAATGCTCGTCATACAGTAACGTGTTTTGTGTATGTGTGTGTTTTTATGATGAGGTAAGAGAGGCTGAAAATTTGATTATGAATGAGTATATTCACTTCGTTGCCCAGTCGGGCCAGCAAGCTAGGTGAAACCTGTTGCTCACCAGCCTTTAAGGGCAACGGAAAGAATAAATTGTTTCCTAGTCTAGTTGGCGAGCCAAATGTGGAAAAAAAACAGAAAAAATAATTGTTTCCCCTAACGAACATCAGTGGTACAAACGATGCAAAGCTCCTCCCAGGTTTCCCCGTAGAAGACCCAATGAATCGCAGCCGACGAGACCCTACGTCCCCACGCACACAGCCGCCCGCGGAGGATGCGGGAACATCACAATTTGAGCAGCCCTATTTCTAAATAGCGCGGTAGGGACTTAGGAAATACTCTTTTATTAATGTTTTCATCGTTGTTTTATTTGTTGGACTTTCCTCAATATTTCTGAATTGGCTGCCAAAGACTTCATAACAAAGCCGTGGCCCCCTGCAGCAATCGAAAATAGCACCTTTGTACTTTCTATTTGAAAAAGGGCGAATCAGTAAGTTTTGATGCCTTATATAATGGTTGGGTAGATCCCTTATACTAAATATGCAATTGGGAGCATTTGGTAACTGATTCAGCAAAAACTTGCCAATGAACAGCAAAGTTTGGGATTTTTCTATATTTGTCAATTTGAGGAGGCTGTACTTTTGAATACTGGCTCGGAGCTATGCGGAATGAAGATGCGGTCAATCACTTGCATTGCTCTTCGTAGTTGAAAGAGGTGAATTTCGCTGTGAAAGGTTCCTTCGAGCGTGACGCGATTACCCCGCACCCCGTTGGGCTTCCGAGCCACCTTCGCCCTGGTTGGGGTGTTTGACCTCGTCGAACTGCCAGAAGGTAAGCTCAAATAACTAGTACTGAAAGAAAAATTAGTAAAATGACTTCCTCTCGTCACGGCGAAATCGAATCGAATGATGTATAACATGACTATACTAGGTCAAAACACAAGGAAGTGACCAGACCTCAGTTCAGGTCAAGGTCACTTCTTAGCCTAGCATAGTCGACATGCATATCAATCGATTTGGAATAGCAATCCAAACGCAATGATATTAAAATAAAATTTGCATCATCATTTCATGCAAATTTATTGACCTGACTCTGAAAACTGCTTAAGTAGCCCCAGATGACCTCTCTCTGAGGTTACAGGTCAAGAATGTCAACATGAACCAAAAAAGTGGGCCCAGGATACTTAGATTTGGAGAATATGAAGGTTTTCTAAACAGTATCTACACAAATACAGCTACGTTTCTGTATTTCCCATGTATTTCCAATGGACAGGTCATGGTCCGTACTTGACTTTAAGGTCATCGATATGAAAAATCCCAGAACATATTTTTGTGGATCTCGGTGGGGCCATTATGTGTTATGAGTTTCAATCCGATAGATTCACCCATTTTTTACTTATGTCACCTTAAGCATTTTTGGAGGTGAGGTCACTTGACCGTGTACTGGTGATCTGACCTGGACTGGTGACCTGATCTGAGATGACCCAACCTTAAAATTTTGGAAAAAGGTGTGGAATTGATTACGGATAAGGTGTGCCAAGTATAGCGGCGCTTCGCGCCGCCGTTTTTTTCGTGCCGCCGGAAATACCCGAGGGGGATGTTCAAACACCCCCACCAGGTCAACGGTTAAAGAGGTAGCCAAATATGCACAACAGATTGTGGTGCGTACACGTTGCATATCTATTTACGCAAGGAAATTTTTGACGGATTACAACGTATTTTCCATGTCAAAGCTTAGTAGTAATTACTCTAAAATGAGTCGTCCCTGAAAGCCTCCAGCAGAGCAAAACACGAGCGTCCGATTCCGACAGGACACTAGCAATCTTTAAAGTTTCAGAGTTGGTAGGTGTAGTTCAAGATGCAAATGAAATGAAAGATGGTTGGGAGTTTATGAATAGTTGAACTATCATTTAAAGCTAGGGAACCCTTGCGTGCCAGCGAAGACTACAAACAAAACACCGGCAAACAGTTTCATAAATTATTCTCCAACGATCATATGGCCATTTCTCCGCGGGAAACTGTCCGATTCAAACGGAGGGGGTCCCTTTTATGAGCCTGGGTGAGGGAGAGCCTTCATATTGAGATATTTATCTGTCAAGTACCGTGGAATACTGCAGAGGACAAAGCGACGGCTTCCAGATAGCACTTCACGTAAAAGTGTTAGCAAATAGTTGTGGCACTCTTTCAGCGTGTAGTTTATTGCTCCTCTCGGCTATGAACACATTATCTAGCCTATACACTTCTTTACAGCACACAAGCACACGTGTAAGTACACTGCTACTCAAACACATAGATCCCACACAGTTTTTTGCACCCTCTGTTGTCGAACAGTCTCGGCTTTTCTTGCCTTCGCCTGGCTCCAGTAAATCAAAAGAGGGGTATAATGTGCTATAGGTCCCAGCAAGGCCCAAACGTATCCCTGTTGCGCGGAACAGTTCCCTGGGGAAGGGCTCGACTGCGCTCAATACGATCGGATTGTTCTAATATGGGGTGGAAGTGTAATCTTGGAGGTGTATCCTCATTGACTGTTCAACAGGAGGGCACTCTAAGCTATATCGGGTTGTTTTCAACTGGGCATTTTGATTTTAAGCAATATTATGGAGTTCTTGGACTTGATTTTTAGCAAGATGGCGATTATCAAGAATATGACAAGTTATGTTATACATGTGACAAGTTATTGGCAAAACAATCACTGTATGCTCCTGTGACCTGACATGACCTTTGAGAGATCAAATGGTTAAAACTCAACTTTATCGTCAAGACCCTGATAAGAATTCATGGTTTGACGATTTTTAGCTTTATATATCCAGTATTTACTAAAAACGAGCCCTTTCAATTTTTCACCATAGACATATAATTGGGTGACCAAAAAATTGACCCCACCTTAGGTCAACAATATCAAAATTCTGAGATAGCAGCTTTGTAGACCCTAATAACCTTAGCATATTGTGAAATTTCCAAACTCATCAGTTGGCAGATGTTCCTTAGACGCCGCTTCAAAGTCGTGATTTTAGGTTTTGAGGTCGGGTCGCTTGACCTTGGATAGCTCCTTGACCTGACTTGATCTTAACTAAGCAAATTATTCAGATGCGAAAAATTGATCAGGTATAAGGTACTTTAAGTTTCGTTTCTCTGCGTTTCTTCGTTTTTGCGTTATCTGGGGAAAACCAGGAGGGGGGGGGGCGAATTTCGCCCCCCAGCGGGGCGCGTGATAAGCACCTCCTTCCACCAATTTTTCGGAGGTGGCCGAAGAACAGCTCGTAGCCGGAAAACGCTGCTCAGCTAGATTTCAGGTAATTTATTAGCGCACCAATTGGTGAAAGAATTGTGAAAATTAGTAAAAATAGACTTATAGTCTTTCAAAGTTCTTAAGACCTTTATTTGGGACCGTCGCAATGGCGCGGTCGCTACAGTCAAACCATGGAGGGTACTTGCGACATGATACCACGGGCGGGATATGTTACATATAGCGGCATTCAGGACACTATAGAATTATCCTACATCTTCATCCTTGGTCATTTTGCCCATAATACCCATATGAATAGTTAGCGCCAGTGACCTCAGTACACTAAAATCCCCTCTTGTAGTTTGTAGCGGTTGCCCTATTTACAATAGCGTTTCCACGGACATTCACGAATATCTTACAATCAATTTAATCGTGATCGGATTAGAAAACACCAGGTCTGACTGCAGCTCCCACATGAGAGCACTTAGAAAAAACTAAGTCTAAAAAAGTATCATTCCTGGTAGGCTCTGTCACATACTGTTTTAAGCCAGCAAAAGTAAATCCTGTAACCAAGCAAGCTGCCCACTGTGACCTTATAACTATCGGACGTACATGCCTGGTTTGTGTCATTGTTTAGCTTCCACATCACACATGGGACATCTAAATTGCCAGTACCATACCATACCAGTATGTCCGGAAGTCGCATTTTAGTGTCCTGGGTCATATGTACAGTGCGGCTTAAACACCGTAATAATTAATCCAGTGCGATTTGATATAATAGCCATAGCTTAACCCTATTTCCGGCAGGGGGCTAATATTGCCCCCTTCAGGTTTTTTTGGGAGGTTCTATCCACAAACCAAGTATTATCGTATGCGGTGGGTTCTTTGTAAAAGGAAGGCGTCTCTGCTGATCCTGATACCAATTATATGGCTTTATTATATTATTTGATATTTGAGATGATAGTACATTCACAATTGTCACTATTTGTATTCATCAGGGGCGGTTACAGCAGTTCAAAATTGGGGAATGTAATTAAGATGAAATAACCGTTAGTAAGTGAGAAGACTGCTTACAGCCGTGCCAGGGCGAATACAATTGGGTATATGAAAATGAAAAATAGTTATAACCCAATTTTAGATTTCCAGAGGCGTGTCCAGTCAATATAATGAAGAGTAAATCACAAATATAAAAGCATATGTTTGTTCACCTAGAGCTTTTTTGCGAGACTAGCATGCTCTGTATGTATTCAGTTTCAGGAACGACTAAGGAACATATTTCGTCCATAGGCAGTTCACGGAGACAAGAGCATACGGAATGTGTTACCAATGGTGGAAAAGTGTCGGTATTTGAGGGGGTAACATTACATTTTCAAAATATATCTTCCCAGCCAGTATCTCCGCCGCGACTCAATATCGTCGTATATTGAAAATGTATTTCCAATCACCCCCACCCCCCCACGACGAGAGTCCTTGATCCGCCTTTCACCTCCTTTCCCAGTGCTGGCAAGGGAGAGTAAAAAGGATCAGAAATAAATTTCAACTAGCCGAGGGACTAATATACTCATGCGTACCACTTGCATTTTGTTGGTATGCATTTTAGCCCACTATTTTACCTTACTGCATCCGCCCCTGATGATATTTTCGTTTTTTAATTTGTTTATGTGTGAAAGATGCCAAGCATATTTGACTGAAGGGGCTTCGGTTTTCAGTATATGACGGCTTCTAATTCGCGTAACAAAAACTTGTTAGATTGTTTATATTTACCCTCATAATCTTGGTCCTGGAACAACCATTGAATTTCGAATTTTTGCGTAACTCGAGTATATGACAATTTTGAGTCAATTATTTGTAAATCTGAACTAGTTTTGCGAAAATCGTACAACAGAGACAATGGTTATGGACAATCTAAAACACACACACACACACACACAAATTGTATATTTTGCACGGCCTTCCCCTTAAAAATAAAAATTCTGAGTTTTTTTCAAAATAAAGTTTGGCGTCAGGGGAGTCAACTAACCCTTTGGGGAGATCTGTAGCACTTTGAATTTTCAAAATCTGCCGGATAGATTACGAGATCTTAGGGTGGACCGATATTGCCCCCTGCCGGAAATATGGTTAAGTAACCATAAGTTGTTCAGTTTGAACATTTATAAAACAGCTGGGAGCTAGGTCGACGTGGCAGAGTGGCACTCGTTCATAATTCATTCCCATTTAGTACGTATACATAGGGTCGTCCTTGTGGATAAGAAGGCTCCCCGACACTCAATCATAGCTCCCGCAAATAGGACTGCTTGTTTGAACATGACGAAATGACAAGCATGGGGTGTGAAACCCCTCTCTTCATGTGCCACATTTGTATAAACATTTCTGACTGAAGGCTGGTTCCTCAGATATTGTCTCCCCTGGCTCTTTTCAAATATGTAGCCTTACTAAATCAGTTTCAAGCATGATTGTGATGCAGAAGGCTGCCGAAGAGCACAATAGAGGGCAGCTGCACCTCGGAAGGACCAGCACCGCCAGCCAGCGTCACAGATAGAGTGGAGATCTAGTCAGCCAGTTATGGGGAAGCTTATGGGGCTACTGAAACTGCAATGGTGACCTGACCTGAAATGGCCGGGACCCACAATTATGACGGAAGTTGTAAAAATGATAAGAGAGAAGGAATACCCAGTACGGTGGCGCTATGTGCCCCCATTTTTATTGTTTCTGAAAAAACCCAGGGGGTACCAGCACCCCTGTCAATGCGTATGTTAACGTGTCTGACTCAGGTCAAGCATCCGCCACGTGAAGCGCATATTACCGACGGGTGTGCTGAAACTGAGAGAACTCGTTAATGGTCCCTATTTTGTTTTTTACGCAAGAAGCCAAGCAGGCATACTCACACGACTTAATCCCACGATCAGGTGTCAATTACATCAACACAATTACAGGGAGCTTATGAAATTCTTACATAAGGATATGATTTATGTATGTAACTCCTGGTGTATTGTGTAAATTCTATAGGAATCGCAGAAAATGCCGAACAAATCATCTTGACCACATGCAGGGGAAGGTATCTGTCCAAGAGAAAATAGTTGTATTGAAATATGTGGACAACGCATCATTCAGGGCACCGGGCTTCATGGTCAATGTTATTAGCGCCTGTACAAACACACGCATCATTCATCACGTTATGGTTAACTGATGCATAAACCCGTATTTCACCCACCACTAATGCTACGTAAGGTGAGTGTTTTTCATGTGGCAGGTATTGCACAGCCTGCCTCACAGATGAGGCAAACAGCGGCATTGTAAAATCAGTCTTACCTCATCTTCAGCTTTACCCACTTACCCACCCAAAGTAAAGGCAGGGGAGAGTGCCCTGATTGCCCACCCCTGCCTAATTGCGTCACTCTCCACATCTCCCACCCCGCTGGTGGGATCCTCACAGTACTATTTTTTATCGCAATTGGCAGCGCTGGATTTAGCTGGCACGGTCTTTTCCTGCACGATGACTGAATGGGGTAATTGTGGCAATTGCTTAGAAAGTAGATTTTGGAAAGTATATTAATTTCCTTAGCATACTTGTTAGTAAAAATCGTATGTTTCTGTTGTGCACACCTCAAGGACCTTGACGTGGGGTATTGTGTCGTATTTTAGGAACATTTCGCTCTCCTTTGTGCCGTTCGCGCCGTTTTTGTAGCATGACTTTTTTGCGTCTTTTTTGGATTCAATGGGCATAAGTCCTATTTGTGGCCCTGCTGCAGCCCGGAATGCGCCAGTATGGCGCATTTGGGGCACGTATCAATTATTAATGCATTACGATCACGCGGCGTTGATGCACTCATACAGTGCAACAACGGGAGTGAAACATAAACCAATGAAGGGATAGAGGAACAAGTCACACATCCCCATCCTGTGATCAAACTAAGGCAACCTCCACTTTTCATGCCACCTCCCGTGACGTCATTTTTTATAAATTTTGTCCAAGTTCTCAGTTCGACTGCTGGAGTCGGAGTCTCACTAAAGTCATCAAGGGACTTGTCACGGAGACCCCGACCCCACCACCCGAACGAGCAACTCCCACAATGAAGGGTTGATTTAGAAGCCAAAGTTTAACGTCCCACAAAGCACAGGGACGGCCGCCCCGCTCAGGACACCCTCTCACCAGTCAGTTACTAGCCGACCTGTACGTCGGGTATACTATTGAGCGCCGGAGCGTCTCAGGGGAACCGATCCCAAGCCTGGACATACACTGCCACTGCATGTTACTGAGCAGCGGGCCGGAGCCCAACGCTCTACCAACTGAGCTACCGGGGCGGCTCAGTTGGTAGATTATTGAGATTATTGATCAGCATTATTGAGACATTGGATAGGAGCGTCACCACCAGGGGCCTTGGGAACTCCATTTTTACGTTTTATACTATACGATATCTGCAAAAAACGCATAGGTAATTAAGATATCAATCAAAGCCCATGTGGCAATACATAAGTTTCCATAAATTCAAACAATACGCTTTTGTCTGCATAGCATCGTAGCGAATCAACAGCGATACAATCCGGACAATATGGTGGCTGCATTAGGACATGGGTGTCCTAATTTCCCCTCTTGTAGTCTTCCGCAAAAAATATTGTGAATTTAACAGGTTGCGAACTTCCTATAAAGGACTAAAATTAGCGGAGAAATGATAAATTTGTCTGCGAAATAACAGCATTGTAGGTCGCGCGCACTCTTAGCAATGTCGTGTTTTCCTTAAGGTGGCGCAATACGGGAACTCTCCCCTACTCAAAGGTACAGGAAAGAAAATGGAAAAATGATTTAACGCTAAATGTATGGTCCAGCTAGTGGGGGCAAAAGGAAAATCACCATATTAGTACATGCCTTTTTCATGTACAAGCAATAGAGTGAATGAGCAGAGGCATGGATTTTGTTAATTATACTGTGGTTCCAACACTTAAAACAGTTCAGTAACCAATATGGAATGTATGATGATGCAGAGAAACCTGCTAACTTCTTAATCACGACTGTAAGCAATGTATAATCGAATGTATCCAGAGAAAAGTGTAATGGGAAGGTGCCATGATAAGCACATACTGGTGCTACTCATAAAATCTGTGTTTTAGCCAAACCGAAGTCCTACTGAACCGATTAAAACCAGCATACTGTATAGAATAGAGAACGAAAGTTTTGATAATAACAGTCTTCACATGAGAAATAGAAGGAACTTATTTCCTACTGTTTTGTATCCTAAAGGAAAACAGTAGGTACTAGGTAGTTGCATTTCTTCAGCCCCAATGTTGTATTTATAAAAGCATTGTGGCTAAAAGTATGATGAACAATATTTAATCTGGATGTACAAAAGGGCATATCGCACAAAGATACATTTTCATTCTTCAGAGCAAGGTTTGCGTTAAATATAGAAGAAATTCGTGGGTCTTGGGCTTTGTTCACACTCTTGGGTTTTTCAGGATCCTTGGTCATTGGTATCGAAGCGTGTGGTGGGATCCTTTTGGGTCTATTTTTCAACACTGGTGAAATTGCTCCGTACAGGGACAAATCCAAGGGGAGGGGGATTGGGCGACCGCCACCCTTTGGGTTGAGCTGAGACACTGTAAATAGCCCTAACGTGTCCACAGTAATGTCTGATAGGTGTTCCGAAAGTTGAATGGGGAACCCAAATGCCGCCCAAATGTCGGTCGCGGGGCGTTGGCGAATTCAGGACTTCAGAAGTCACGCTCAGCATGCATGTTTCAAAAGAGGTACAAGTAAAAGCAAATTTGTTCTTGCAGCGGGACTGCATCATTACGTCACTTCTGCACAGTCATCGGATACTTCTTGACCACCCGGGAGAACGCGGCCGATAAGGCTTAATTTTTCTTCTTCTTTTTACTCCCCGTGATCGGTAAATTTTGGGACAAACGAAACAGCAATGAATCGGTTTCTCGGCACGCTGTATCACAGGACTATCTTCGTTCAAATGCCATTACGATTGTGTGATCCGATTTTGGTTATTTTCCTCGACACTTTATCAAGAGAACCTGCCACCATCCTGGGTTTTGAACTAAACTATCAGGCACGTGGAGCATGCAGCATAGCCCCTGGTGCCATGTCTCGTTTTTTTTTGGAAACTAACCTTTCACGGACAACAAGTGGTTCTTGAGTGCTGTACTTCGTTGACACGTGCGCCTCTCCACGCCCCTCTCCTTCCCCTTTAGCGTAACTGCAGGTATCGGCGGTCGTTATTTACTGCGGGTGGCGGGGGGTCTAAATCAGCTCTTTAGGCATACTATTACTCCGCAAAGGGTGGGCTTTGGTACAAGTGGAATCTCTGAGAATAGGTTTTACAGTATGTTCTTCTGTAATTCTTGCAGTTTGAAGCTCATGACAAAGATACCACAAAGTTGATTATATACTACTTCATTGGTAATCTTTTGAAGATACTCTAGCAGCTGCAAGGCAAGTTAACACGCGCATTGACGGGGTCTGAGCCACCTTCGCATTGACGGGGGGCGGGTACCCGCCCCTAAGACCTCGAGAACCACGGTAGGTAGTGAAAAACGGTAAACGGCGTTGGGCTGCCCATCCACTTCTCCATCGAAAAATTTGAACCATTTTTTGTCAGGTCACATTTAAGGCCACGAGAGGTCAAAACATGCCCGTCATAGGGATAACATGTAAATTCAGTTTTTTGGCCATTTCATCTCAACAAGTAAAGATAGAGCAAAACGACTTGAACTATATGAATCCTCTTAGCAAGCCGAATTGAATGATATATAATTTGACCTTGCTAGGTCAAATCAAGGATTTGGCCTGACCTGAGGTCAGGTCACGGTCAAATTATATAAAATGCATATCATTAGAACCGCAAAGCCCAGGCGAGTCTAATGCAACTAAAATAAATGCTCTATCACCATCCGTTACTGGTTATTCCGTAAAAACCATTTTTCCATGTATTTCCAATGGAGAGGTCATGCGTCGTACCTGACCTTAGGGCATCGATACCAAAAATACCGGAACATATTTTGAGAACCCGGTGGAGCCATTATGTGATATGAGTTTCAATCGGATAAGTTCACCCTGCTCCGACTTATGCTATCTTAAACTTTTTTTGAGGTCGGGTCACTTGACCTGTACTGGTGACCTGACCTGAGATGACCTAACCTTAAAATTTTCACAGAAGTTGTAAAAATGATGAGGGAAAAGGTGTACCAGTACGGCAGGCTACGCGCCGCCGTTTTTACTGTTCCGAAAACCCGAGGGGGCGGGTCCGCCTCGTCAATGTGCGTGTTAAGTGGCAGTCCTTTAGGCCGTTTTTGGGCTGTCCTCAATCGTTTGAGGATATCTTCGAGAGCCTGGGCTGGTTTCAGTCATTTGGAGGCATTAATGACAGGTCTTGTCATCGAACGTCTGAGATATACTGACATGTTCCAAGTCGTTGGGTTGGGGTCAGAGTTGTCTTAATCAATGCTCTCTCCCAGTGAGATAGCCCGATTTGGGAATCATATGTCTCATCTTATCCAGTTAATGGCGGCCGGCTCCTTGAAAGCACTAAAGAAACACAAATAAAACATCACGAAGTATCACAGTAGAACAGGTCAAAGACCTTCAAAAAGGGGCAGTTGAAAACTTTTGAAACCAGTTTACGTAGATAAAGTCTGCCTTTTTATGGACAGATGGTGACGCGTGGTGCTAAGGATGCTGCCACTTCTATAGTGAAGGTTTGTCCTGACTCTTCCCTGCAGAAATAATATCAACCAGCTGTTACACTCTGACGCAAACGCAGTGTAAGTGGGTCAGACACGCGTTCTCATATCATTACCTGCCTCAAGGCAGGGTGATTTCCTGTAGAAGATGCCGAAACAAATCAGATGGTCAAATCAGATTTGTCACTTGCCACCACACTTTCCCTTAATTTCAGTTGACAGCGTGACTGCACATAGGACCTAGCCCGACCACTTGCTACACCGGGCCACGGCCCCCCCCCGGCGCCGGCCAGCATTTCCCCATTCCTTGCTGAGTCGCCAGTCAGCGGGCCAACCTGCTTTCTTGTAAAAGTTCCATCGTAAGGCTTTTTGTGGGCTGGCGCGCAGACAACACGGTTATTTGAGTAGCGAAAGTGAAAATTGTGAGCCCAAATGTCAACTTTGTGACATCGAGATCCCTTCTTTGATGAAATTTAAGTCATTCAGAAACACGTGAAAACGCTGATGGTATGCAGGTGGCACGCTGCCAGCAGCTGGCCTGGTAACCATGGAGGTAATCACCTGGTAACCATGGAGATAACCACCCGGTAACCATGGAGGTAAACATGGGGGTAACCACCTGGTAAACATGGAGGTAACCTTAGAAGTAACCATCTGGTAATCATGAAGGTAACTACATGGTAACCATGGAAGTAACCACCCGGTAACCATGGATGCAACCACCTGATAAACATGGGGGTAACACCCTGGTAACCATAGATGTAAAACACGTATGTAACCACCTGGTAACCATGGAAGTAACCACATATTAATCATGGAGGTAACCACTTGGTAACCATGGATGCAGCCACCTGGTAACCATGGAGGTAACTCGCCTGGTAACCATGGATATAATCAACTGGTAACCATGGTGGTAACCATCTGGTAACAATTGAGGTAACCACCTGGTAACCATGGATGTAATCACATGGTAACCATGGATGTAACCAATCTGGAACTATGGAGGTAACCACGCGGTAACCATGGCGGGTGCAGCTTAGTGGCTTTAGGTCTCCGCATCTGCAAAGTCATTACACTTTCAATAGTGATCAGGATTATGACTCGGGCTCAGAAAATTTCCCTCTCAGATTATCGACCTGAAAACCTACTGATTTTGAAAATCAATCGTACTTGGACTATTCACACAGTGAATTTCTGACAATGACGGCTGCAACTGACGCCCCCCCTCTGTAATATCTGAAAGCCTATAGCTAGTGCATAGTGGGAGGCTGTTCCGTGGCAATGGCGGGGAGGTTCGAGCCCCCTGGGCCACCCAGCCCCCAAATGAAGTCCTTTATCCGCCACTAACTGCTAACATTGTTTTTATATGGAAAGATCTACATTTTTCATGGCAACATGACGATAGGCCAGAACATCCCGGAGAGCAAACACGTATTACGCAATAAAAGACATTTGCTTACTAAGTCGGAGCTGGACCGAGGCAGAGTCGGTGTTTCTAAAGTTCTAGCGTGGAAAATCTCAAATCGAATTTTGTCAAGGGAGCTGAAGAGTTAAAACATTCAACTCAAAATTTCCTCTGGATTCTGAATCCAGGCAAATTTCAAACCTCTGGAGGAGTTTTTTTCTTCTTCTTAAAAATAGCCATGAACACAAATGTCACATTTCTCATGTGCTGATCGACCGTTCGTGTGGTGAATGTTCAGCGATGCCAAAAGCGTTTGGGAACAGGCCACTTGAGCAACAGTGTATGTGGTTTGGGTTGTTACCAACGTTTTGGAGCAAACCAGAGGCCCAGCATTATTTTGTGCAGTTTAAACCATGGGCCGGAAAAAGATCCTGCAGTAAAAGCATTCGCCTATAAAATTTATCCCCCAGTACCCCTCTAAAACTGCAACAAAATGTTTTCATATATGTACATAACCGAGGATGAATACATAAATACTGTATTTAGGTGCCTATCCGGCACTGGTAGACGTTTTAGTGCAATCATGCACTGCCCAGGAAATGCGCCATCTGTATTTTATGTGTATCCCAAAAATAAACGTAATCTTCCAGTGTGGTATAAACAGATAAACATGCGCTTTTAGAATTCTCAATTTTCTAGACCTTTTATGACCGGCCATCAACCATTTTTGTTGAGTAGGTATTACCCCGCGTGCTGGAAAAGGGGGCGTTGAAGTGACTCCATCCTTTTCATAAGTGGCGGGAAAACCGTACCGCACGGTTCCGGCGGAACTGACAAGCTGCTACCTTCTTTTAGAAAATAGATAAAGGCATCGATTGACACAACGAAATTGAAAATAAGTCGATAATTGTCTCACCTATGGGATTCTCAAGTCAGACCTATATATAGATACTACAACTGTTTGGTTTTACACGACTTTATCTGCATGGTTAGGTAAATAATGTGATCAAAATTATATATAATCTAAATATCATGCAGGATCACCTCATTTGATCACCTCAGGATCACCTCAGGTGGTACTCTTCTAGTCCTAACTGAGCCCCCTGGCCAAATGTCCCTCCCCGATATAGAAATCCTGTGTCCATTTTCGCTGACATTCCGTTAAGGAGGCTGACAAGAGATGACTAATGATGGGACATAAGTCATTCAGGAACAAACCATTTTTACACAAATACTTTTTACAGGGGGTGGGGTCAAACTCCGACCTGGCGATGACCAGGAGGGGGGCGTGGAAGGAACAGCTTGAACTTATTGACTCTCTTGGAGGGCACTACCAATGCAGCTACGTGACATTAAAAGTGGGGCCATCTTCTTTGTTTCGCAACGTTAAACAGAATATAAGTCGAAATCCTTATTCGAGTTCCAAAAACTTTGCGGACGAGTTGTTTGGTTTCCTTTGTTTTACGAGTTGGGGGACGCATCCCCTCGCCTCCCCCCGTCCTGCTTTCGAAGCCCATGCATGTGAGGCAAAGTCGTTTGCCCCCAGTTCTTGCTGGCACAACGTGTCTGTGTTTAACTACCTGTCGCAGACCACCGAGCCGCGGCGGCCCCGCAAGACGTTTGAATCATCATCGCCGGATCAGAGCACAGTGGAGACACCTGGGAAACTGGCGGAATCTAGAGTATATCCTGGCTCGGTGGCTGTTCCGATCCGATATGTATGGATCCGATCCGATTGACCAGATCTGATCAGATCCCAAGCATGGATCCGATCCGACTGACCGATCCGATGGATGGATCCGGTCGGATTTACCAGATCCGATCAGATCCGATCGGATTTACCAGATCCGATCAGATTCGATGCATGGATCCGATCGGATCGAGCAGAAAATTCCGGCAACTTTTAATCTGGGCATGGATTTGGACTCCAAGTCGTAAGCGGATTTAGAGCTCATACGGGCATTTTCCCATTTCCCCTTCATTGGCCCTTGAGGACCTCTGAAATTGTCACGGTGCCCCCCTAAATTGTCGTTTCTCACCGTCCCCGCCCTTCCCCCTCAGGATGCGAGTACCCGCGCCCCCATGATAGGATTTGGTGCCCAACTGATAGGTTTTGCCGTCAAAAAGTGGCACCCCTGGCCCGGATGGCGCCCCCGACTATGTGCCCCCCACCATCGGAATCCTAGAGCTGCCTCTGCTCCAGGTTTCTTGGATTTAGTCGCATTTGTCGGATCTTGTTTGTAACCGTGGTATGGAGACAGGCTGGTCTGGATTTGTGGGGAAAGCCTCCGGTACGGACGGAATTGGATTTTGTCTGTAATCGTGGTATTGAGACAGGCTGGCCTGGATTTGTGGGGGAAGCCTGGGGTACGGTCGGGATTGGACTTTGTCTGTAATCATGGTATGGAGACAGACTGGTCTGGATTTGTGGGAGAAGCCTGGGGTACGGTCGGGATTGGATTTTGTCTGTAATCGTGGTATGGAGACAGACTGGCCTGGATTTGTGGGGAAGCCTCGGGAACGGGCGGGGTTGGATTCGAATTTGCCCGGCCATGGTGTACTCGGCAGCAGGCAGACGTCTGTGGTCACGGCCCCGCCCCACCGCGCCGCGCGCTGAGTGACGATGCTTTGTCGGCAGCACTGGCAACGACTTAATTAAAAAGAAGCAAGTAATTGTGGTTGTATTCAGTCGCTTGGTATGTTTCGACACACTAAACGCCTTTGGATGTCATACGGTGGCTTGTCGTATGGTGGCATATGGTTTTGGTCGTTACGGTGGCTTATTGTCTTTTGTCTTTTCATGTATCATATCCACATTTATTTTTCAATAGAAAATAAATATTTTTGAAACATTTTACGTATGACATTTCTTGCACTCACTGTGATCACATGGATGTTGTCAGCATCTGATTTGTTGTTTTTGTAACTTGAATAAGTATGAACTTAGAGCGATAAGAGAATCATTCGTTCAGTCGAAAAGCTGGTTTGAAGTCCACCGAATAGAAAGGCATAACGATGTTGGTTACATTTATGTTGTTAAGTGGATAAGATTATATTTGGCCTATCTCTCCGAGTGTGGAATATAAAGTTGAATACTGTATCTTTTATGTTCGATAAGATAAACAATGTGTTTTGCTGGGACGCTTGTTCTCCAGTTCCAGGTCGGCGCTCATATGATGACCATAAATTATTACTGCAAGCGCATGATACCGTTATGGTTAGACCGAAAGATAATGTTTCTTCTTAATATAAAATATCTACTTTTGAATTAACTATATCAGGCATACAGGTTTCGGTCTTTATATATACTGAATTCTCGTATTAGGTCAAATTCAATATTTCAATTAATGCGTGTGAACTGTGATCATGGTCTGATACCGAACCTCGTGTTTGATGTTTGTGGTATTTCGATCTAATCATTACGGCTAAAAGGTCATCCTAAATATTATCTCAAAATGCCGTGCATACCAACTGCCCTTCGCAGCCTCATAAGCTCCTTTTGCATCAAGATTCCGGCGAAGAGATGTGTGTGACTACTGACTATATAATCACTGGATTTACTTAACTTCCCATTCGGGACTTAGGAGATAGGGCAAGCTACATATTATCAACTTGCAGACATGCTCGTTGGTGCAGACGCACTGCAGAGTCGATCAACGTTTATGTAGCTGTTTGCTGAAAAATGATCCGATTCAGCGTCGGCAATACCTATATTTTCGTATGTTTATCGGCTACAAGCGAAAGCCGTTAGTCGCAAAAGAGCTGATCGGTTTTCGTCCGCTATCCTGGTCAGTTGCCTCATATGGCTCATTTTAGCATAATAGCGTCCGGACTGGCGTGGTCTCCGAATTGTTACCACAGGGCCTCAGCTACCGACTGAAATACGCGGAACGGAAAAGTGATTAACACAGAGGCGGCCAGGAGCCGCGAGGAAGCGGCTGTGTACTTTTATAGCCCCGGGGTAAATCTCGGCCTTTTCCTTTAAACCAGAGATTGCTGTGATTGCTAAACAATGAAGGTTTGAGCAATCGAGAGCTATGGGCGTGGTGAGATTTGTTTGCGACGATGTTTGGCTGAAAAGTGATTAAGCTCCTCGCCCAGAAGTTTTAACTTGATAGCAGCAGCAGTTCCTTATGAGGGAATTTTGTATGCAGTTTTTCGTAATATAGTAATTGTTGGGGTTTAACGACGCACCAGATATCAAGGTTATACGGCGTTGCAAGCTCTCACTCTGTTGGGAGGGCTTTGGGGGATCAGATCGACTTATTCAGAGGCTCCGCTGGGACTTGAGCCCGGGACCTGGGTCTCTGGAGACTTGGATGCTATACAGTGAGCCACTCGTCCCTCTTTTGGTAGTTTTGAAACTTTGAAGTTTTGAAACTTTGAAACTGAAAATTAGTTTTGAAGCGATGGGAGTTTATGAAATAGCGAGGTTTAGGCCTTAAACTATTAACGACTTCAGAGGCTTCATGTAGTAAAGTGTTCTCTACGCGCTACACCTGGTAGCATTGGTCGGATGCTGCATATGCCGAGCAGCTGCTGCTCGGCTAGTATGCTACGCTGTTTTAAACCAATTTTGTCCAACCTGCTGCTAGTTTGGTTTTTGGAATCCTGGACTTACTAAAGTCATCAAGGGACTTGGCACGGAGTCGTTGACTGACATCCGAGACATCCGAACGAGGAACTCTCGCAATTAAGGGTTAATTTAGGTTGAACGTCCCACAAAGCACAGGGACGTTAACACGCGCCCCGCTGGGGAGGGGGCAAAATTCGCCCCCGCTCCTGGTTTTTCCCAGATAGCTCAAAAACGAAGAGATGCAGAACAACGAAACTTGTGGTGCCTTATTCCTGATTAATTTTACACATCTGACCAAATTTTTTAGTTAAGTTCATGTCAGGTCAAGGAGCTATTCAAGGTCAAGTGATCCGACCTCAAAACTTACGATTACGAGTTTGAAGCAGCGCCCAGGAAACATTAGCTAACCGATCATTTTGAAACTTTCATAATATGATAAGGTCATTAGGGTCTACAAATCTGCTATCTCGGAATTTTGATATTGGTGACCTAAGGTGGGGTCAATTTTTTGGTTTCCCATTATATGTCTATGGTGAAAAATTGAATGGACTCGTTTTCAGGAAATACTGGATAGATCAGGCTGGAAATCCTCACACTGTCTATTATTACCACGATCTTGGCCATAAAGTTGAGTTTTTGAGCATCTGACCTCTCAAAGGTCATATCAGGTCACGGGAGCAGAGGGTGATTATTTTGTCAATAACTTCTCACTGAATTGAGATAAAGCTCCCATTTTGCTTGCATTGTGTTTATATTGTCACGGCGAGTCGATTAATATGCAATATGATCATACCAGGTTACTCTGTGACCCTGACCCAGGTCGAGGTCAGGTCATTTCGACTATTTAACCTAGAAAGGTCATATTATACATCATTCAATTCGCCGCGATGAGAGGAATCCAATGATGCATAAAGTTTTGCTCTAGCTCCTCTGAGGGCAGATCTAGAGAGGGAAACGTACACTGCTCTGTTGTAAGCCTATGGAGCATTCTCGGCCTATGCTGACCTCAATATTGACCTGACATATAAATTCTTCTTATAATCTCTTCGTCTTGTCAAGAGCTTTCGAACGCCGCCCGTAATTTTCCTTTAGCTTTCGTGGGGAACGAGATACGGAGGGGGTGGCGAAAAACGCCCCCAGCGGGGCGCGTCATGCAAGGGACCCCAGCGGGGCGCGTGTTAAACTTTGCATAGGGACGCACAGGTTGTACCTGTGGCTGCGCAGATTCCACATGGAACTGACTGTCATCGTTCAAATCCTGCCCCTCCGCTAAAGGTATGTTCATACATACTTACTTACGTCAAGATGATCGTCATATCACGTGTTAGCGGTTTTGGTAGCACGTAAGGGCGGCTCTGAGAGGCTCACGAAGATAATACTGTTCAAAAACTCCGTGCTGTGTGAAGAGCAGTCGCTGCCTGCATTTTGAACCGTTTTCAGTTAAAAGGTATAGAACTTCCCAAAGTTATAATTATTTTGGCTATCCAACTGCGGCGGTCATAAGGCGTCGCCAACCCTGTCTGTTGGAATTCTGTGGACGGGATCAAATTTCATCCTGCTCGGGGGAACTCGTCGGTACTTGAACCCAAAGCCCGCACCATGCATCATGGTGCAGGAGGGTATGACGCGGCAATGACACGGCAGACGTGTGGGGCGTACTTCCGGCTGCTGTGACAGTGGAGTCACGCGCAGGTCAGTGGCCTCCGCTTCCCTGCGCTGCGGCGGTGACCGTGTGACTTTATACCTCCGCTGACAAATGATACCCCACTGCGTGCAAAAAAAGATGGCCCACAGTGACTGCGTCGGAGTTGTGAAGTGCGGTGTGCGGACGGAAGGTTAGAGGGAGTTCCGATCTTCAGCGGATAGTCTGCCTGTGTTAAACTAGGTTGGGTGTATTAACTATTGCGGTCGCAAAGCATCGACTAGGAGAATTACTCTCCAGCAGCTGAATGACTTCTGTCCTGCGAGTTACTCTCACTAAGGGAGTTGCTCTCACTAGGCGATTTAATCGCAGTAAGCAGATCCTCTCACTCGAGCCTGGTCTTGGTGTTTGCACTGTAGCTTGGCAGATTCCATCATGGAGGTGACATGAATATCTGGATGAGACTCTTCAAGTCAAAAATATTTGTTTTGTGACGCAGGTCATTCACCTGCTCGAGACAGGTCAGTAGCGCCAAATTTTCAGGAAGCACTTGCCTGCTGAGTTTTCTTCATGAGGGGTACAGTGCCTTGTGGCCTATGGGATGGGGTCGAGGACTGAGGACCTCGATGTGGGGTTGAAGGCCTTTTGTGAATCTCCGAACCGCCACCCCCGTCCTGGGCTGCTGGCATGCAGCCTTAAAGCCTCAATGCCTCGGGGATTTACGACACAGCGGCTGCTGAGGTCATATGGTGTCGCCAGCTGTCACCTTGTCGGTAGGGTATTATGGGGATCGGAAGGACTTATGCAGAAAACCCGCCGGGAGATTCTAACTCGGGTCAGCGGCGTGGAACTCGAGTGTTCTACCCTCACGCTACCACATTCCCGGCTGCTGCGATGTCTTCCACGAAGAGAATATATATATATATATATATATATATATATATATATATATATATATATATATATATATATATATATATATATATATATATATATGCTATTAAACGCGACAGCATACTTAGCTTTTGTTAGTTTCTTCTGAGTCTTTTCTATTTTTCTTATGACACCTTTGGTATGCTCTGTCAATTCATAGATTAATTCTCCAATGGTCATTTACTTTGTATATATTATTTCGTGCTACGTTTCAACAAATAATTACTTTTGTTATCATCAGGCTTAATATATACCTATGTTCGATCAACAAAGACACACAGTGGATACGAAAATTGAATAAAACACTTTTGAGAAGGACAAGTTGTGGCTTTGAGCAGTGGTTAAGAAAAATAAAGCTGAGGATTAAAACATGTTTAAAACATCTTTGGTCTTTCACTTTCGGAAAACACAGTAGATAAGCTGACGTGATTTTCAGTCAGCTAATCTGTATGAGGGCCAATAATTGTGCTAGGAACTATCTAGGAGGGTTATGATGCCATCATACTCGGTCTGCACACAGATGGTCGGTCGTAGTTGGTGGATGTAGACAGCCTCCAGTATTTTTAGGCGTTGTCTGTTGCGTTCTCGCGCCAGGATCGTGGTGTTGTCGTCCAAGTCCTTTCTTGTGATGTTCAGTCCGTGCTCTTTTTTGGTGTGGTCAGCTGGACCGCCGTTGTTCAGGTGCATTGTCAGTCTTCTTGTGAGGTGTGTCGTAGTGTGGCCTACATAGCAATGGTTTGGCAGGAGCTTGCAATCTCCGTGGGGGCATTTGTATTTGTATACCACATTTGTCTCCTTCTTGATGTTTCGTTTCTCCTCGTTGTTTTTCATTATGAGGCTTGAACTCTTGGTCGTTTTGTAGTAGATGATGGTTTTGATTTCATGTCCAGGCTTGGGTTTTACATTCTTCGCTATGATGTTTTTCAGGATGGTCTCATCTTTTTTATAGCTTTCACTCATTTGGTTTTTATAGAACAACTTGTGTGTTACTCTTTCTTCGGTGTTTTGCTGAAGGTTCGGCTTGGTGTTTGGATCCGATTTGTCGGTAAAATATCTTTCAAGGCATTTGTTTATCTCCAGGTCGATTTCGGTGCATGTATAACTGTTGTTGACAAGCATTTGTTTTACATGTTCCAGTTCTTTGTGGATGAGGTCCCATGAACTGCATGTCCTTAGGGCTCTTCTGATATACGTTGAGATTACCCCCTTTTTGTATCTTTCTGGACAAATGCTTCTTGCGTCCATGCACTTTTCAGCATCTGTTGGCTTTCGGTAGACTTTGGTGACGTAGTTGTGGTCGGCTACTTCGATGTCGATGTCCAGGAAATGTAGGTTTCTGTTGTTTTCGGTTTCGTGGGTAAAGTTCAGCACTGAGTTTTTCTTCAGATGTTGTTTTAGGTCAATGAGGTCTGATTCTTTTTCCACATGTACGTATATATCGTCTACGTATCTCTTGTATACGCTTGGTTTCCGAGTTGCTTCTGTTAATGTCTTGTCCTCTATGTGTCCCATGTAGGCATTGGCGTACAGCACACCTAATGGGGACCCCATAGCAACACCATCGATTTGTTGGTATAGCTGGCCAGTTGGGCACCGGAATGGGCATTCTGTTGTGCAAATTTGAAGTAAGCTCTTGAGAATCCTCCTTGGCAGCGCCTTTGGTGGGGCGAGGTGGTGGTGGTGGTACACGAAATCGAGTATGATTTCGGTGGTCTCGTTGACGGGTACATTAGTAAATAAGCTTTCCACGTCAAGGGAAGCAATTATTCCTTCAGGGTTTCTATTCTTTAGGATTTCGATTATTTCGTCACTTGACTTTACAGTGTGAGTATCTGGTATGTATGGCGTTATCAGTGAGTTGAGCTTTTTGGCAAGCTGGTACGTTGGAGTCGGTATTTGGGAGATAATGGGGCGTAGAGGGTTGTTCTCCTTGTGTGTTTTTACAGTGCCATAGAGGTATCCAGGGCTGAAATCTCCTACCAGTTCATCAAAATGAGTCCCATCAATGACGGCACTTGCAGCTTTGATTATTTTGTTTACTTTTTCTTTATTTCATCCACTGGGTTGCGTGTAATACGTCGAAACTTAGTCTTGTCTTGTAATATTTCTTCTAGTTTTGTCAGATACTCTGATCTATCCAAAATTACGTACCATGAAGCCTTGTCAGCCCTCCTTATGCTGATATTGTCATCGTTCTTAAGGTTCTTTGCTGCTTGTTTGAGGTCTGGGGAAAGAATACTCTTGCTTTTGTCTCTATGGTCTCTTCTTTTTGTCCCTTCTGCGAGAAGCTGAGGTCGCAGGTTAGGGTTTACCTCTACGAAGTTGCTTTCTTCTAAGCTGGTGATTGATCGATAAAGTAGTTCTAATTCCGCAACTTTCTCAAATTTGTTAAACTTCTGGTCTAAATGTAAGTTGAGGCCAAGATCTAGAAATTCTTTTTCGTCTTCACTTAGCTCTCTACTCGACAAATTGACGTAGGAAACTTGCTTCTCAGGTAGAAGTACTTTCCCTTCGTAAAGTTTATTTAGCTTCTTCAGTATTCTAGTCTTTGTTACATTATCGTAATATATATTATCTTCTCTCAAAGTCTTATCGATGTCAGCTTTTAACCTTTCGTTGATATGTAATGTTTGGTACTCACGTTGTAGTTTACTTAGTTCTTTTTCCAGGCGCTGAGCTATAACTTCTTTCTGCTTTAACTGCTCTTTCACCAAGTTTAGTCGGAATTCAGAAGTAAATTGTTTGTATGCCAATGCCTTGTCGTTTAGTTTGATGTCTGAATATGTTGGCAGAATATTCTCTCGGATGCATGTGCTATTAAACGCGACAGCATACTTAGCTTTTGTTAGTTTCTTCTGAATCTTTTCTATTTTTCTTATGACACCTTTGGTATGCTCTGTCAATTCATAGATTAATTCTCCAATGGTCATTTACTTTGTATATATTATTTCGTGCTACGTTTCAACAAATAATTACTTTTGTTATCATCAGGCTTAATATATACCTATGTTCGATCAACAAAGACACACAGTGGATACGAAAATTGAATAAAACACTTTTGAGAAGGACAAGTTGTGGCTTTGAGCAGTGGTTAAGAAAAATAAAGCTGAGGATTAAAACATGTTTAAAACATCTTTGGTCTTTCACTTTCGGAAAACACAGTAGATAAGCTGACGTGATTTTCAGTCAGCTAATCTGTATGAGGGCCAATAATTGTGCTAGGAACTATCTAGGAGGGTTATGATGCCATCATACTCGGTCTGCACACAGATGGTCGGTCGTAGTTGGTGGATGTAGACAGCCTCCAGTATTTTTAGGCGTTGTCTGTTGCGTTCTCGCGCCAGGATCGTGGTGTTGTCGTCCAAGTCCTTTCTTGTGATGTTCAGTCCGTGCTCTTTTTTGGTGTGGTCAGCTGGACCGCCGTTGTTCAGGTGCATTGTCAGTCTTCTTGTGAGGTGTGTCGTAGTGTGGCCTACATAGCAATGGTTTGGCAGGAGCTTGCAATCTCCGTGGGGGCATTTGTATTTGTATACCACATTTGTCTCCTTCTTGATGTTTCGTTTCTCCTCGTTGTTTTTCATTATGAGGCTTGAACTCTTGGTCGTTTTGTAGTAGATGATGGTTTTGATTTCATGTCCAGGCTTGGGTTTTACATTCTTCGCTATGATGTTTTTCAGGATGGTCTCATCTTTTTTATAGCTTTCACTCATTTGGTTTTTATAGAACAACTTGTGTGTTACTCTTTCTTCGGTGTTTTGCTGAAGGTTCGGCTTGGTGTTTGGATCCGATTTGTCGGTAAAATATCTTTCAAGGCATTTGTTTATCTCCAGGTCGATTTCGGTGCATGTATAACTGTTGTTGACAAGCATTTGTTTTACATGTTCCAGTTCTTTGTGGATGAGGTCCCATGAACTGCATGTCCTTAGGGCTCTTCTGATATACGTTGAGATTACCCCCTTTTTGTATCTTTCTGGACAAATGCTTCTTGCGTCCATGCACTTTTCAGCATCTGTTGGCTTTCGGTAGACTTTGGTGACGTAGTTGTGGTCGGCTACTTCGATGTCGATGTCCAGGAAATGTAGGTTTCTGTTGTTTTCGGTTTCGTGGGTAAAGTTCAGCACTGAGTTTTTCTTCAGATGTTGTTTTAGGTCAATGAGGTCTGATTCTTTTTCCACACGTACGTATATATCGTCTAAGTATCTCTTGTATACGCTTGGTTTCCGAGTTGCTTCTGTTAATGTCTTGTCCTCTATGTATGTCTCTATGTCTCTATGTCTATGTCCTCTATGCCCAGACGAGTATGATGGCATCATAACCCTCCTAGATAGTTCCTAGCACAATTATTGGCCCTCATACAGATTAGCTGACTGAAAATCACGTCAGCTAATCTACTGTGTTTTCCGAAAGTGAAAGACCAAAGATGTTTTAAACATGTTTTAATCCTCAGCTTTATTTTTCTTAACCACTGCTCAAAGCCACAACTTGTCCTTCTCAAAAATGTTTTATTCAATTTTCGTATCCACTGTGTGTCTTTGTTGATCGAACATAGGTATATATTAAGCCTGATGATAACAAAAGTAATTATTTGTTGAAACGTAGCACGAAATAATATATACAAAGTAAATGACCATTGGAGAATTAATCTATGAATTGACAGAGCATACCAAAGGTGTCATAAGAAAAATAGAAAAGACTCAGAAGAAACTAACAAAAGCTATGTATGCTGTCGCGTTTAATAGCACATGCATCCGAGAGAATATTCTGCCAACATATTCAGATATATATATATATATATATATATATATATATATATATATATATATATATATATATATATATATATATGTATGTATGTATGTATGTATATGTGTTTATGTCAGCATTTCGGCCAAATATCTTCTTTTAGGCAATGACGGTTGGCATTTATTGATGAATCACATTTGGAGGGGTCCTTTTGCAGTTCTTCTGCTTTTCTTATGAGAAGTATTGTACCTGGTGGTGTTTCGTAAATTAGAGATCGAAAATTCATGTTAATCCGACTAGTTTCAATTGTATTCACACAATTATTTTCAAGGGCATATATATCAGGATACTATATATACATATATATCAGGATACATATATATATATATATATATATATATATATATATATATATATATATATATATATATATATATATATATATATATATCAGGATACTACGATCTGGAGAATATAAACGTATTTGCAACTGTATCTACACAAATACAGCCCAGTTACTGTTTTCCCCATGTATGTATTTCCAATGGAGAGGTAATTTCCGTGCTTGACCCTAGATGATTGATATGAAAAAATCCCGGAATATATTGTGTAGCACTCGGTGGGGCTATTATGTGGTATAAGTTTCAATCTGATAGATATCCCCATTTCTTTCTGGTCACCTTAAACATTTTTGGAGGTGAGGTCACTTGACCTGCACTGGTGACCTGACCTGAGATGACCCAACCTTAAACTTTTTAGGAAAGTTGCGAAATCGATCAAGGGTAGGTGTGCCAAGTACGGCGGCGCTTCGCGCTGCCATTTTTCGCGCCGCTGGAAAAACCCGAAGGGTTGTTCAAACACCCCCACCGGAGTGAGGGTTAAAGAGAAGTTCCCAGCCCTTAACCCGGCACTTCCTGGGCTCTTTTGCACATATCACCGCCTGAGGGGTCCGATCAGACCCCTCACGATCTCGGGAACCGGAAGTGATACGGAAAAAATTGGAACAGCGGACGCCAAAGACGATGCCTGCATGGCTCGCGCGGCGAGGTGCCAAGATTCAGGGGCAACAACTGTTTCGCCAAGGTGAAACTATTTTCGCTTTTTATTTGGAATTTATATTTAAAGGCAAGTTACCGAATGCTAGAACATGTCCGAGTTTATTTATTTTATAAGAGTCCCTCCGTTTCAAACCAAAACTTTGGTTAAAGGGAAGGTGGCCACTTCATAATGAGATTTAAACTGGGAAAGTCATGTGATTCAACGTGTCGAGAAACCACTTCACTGAAATTGCACGGGCAGAAAAAGAACAAGAAAAAAGTCAACGCGTACCGACCCTCTTCTGCCTTGGTATGAGTTGAACTTGCGAACGTGACGTCTTACTCAAGCCACACTGCGCCTTCTGGGCGGACACACTAATATTGCCTGAACCTACATGCTAAACGTGACTTTGGTATTTGCAGTTAGGGGAGACCGGGGCAAAACTTTGGGGCAAAAAGGATATTAGCTGTTTTGGTATGTTGCTGGTGTTTCCACCTAGATTTTAGAGAATGAGCTACTGCTTTAGACAAAGGACGTCAGAAAATAGCCTGTATATTGTCAGTTAGCGCCATCATTTTGACGCCAGCTGGCTGGAGAGGATTTCCCTGCAAGTATTACGATATTTACAAGTATTAAATCTTCGTTTTTTCGAGTGACAAACTGAGTTCAGTTCTGATAGTGATATGTATGAATAAGTGGTAGTGTAGGCCTAGGGTAAGGGTAATTTCAAATCTCAAAGCCTGCTATTTTTTCTGACACGTAAAAACTTGAATCGGAGTAGCTGTGGGGCAAAACGGAAGGGGCAAAATGGACCAATGGTGTAAAATGGTCTGATGGTCCGGTTTACCCCAATCACTTAGGATAATTTGTAATGTAGTTTGTTATTGTAGTAAGGTCACAGAAATAGCGAGAAAACAAGGTAGGGGGAGAGTCCAGGGCGGGCGGCAGTCTTGTGCCAGAATGAAAGCAGGTTAAAATTTTAACTGATTAAAAAGATGTTGACGCCTTCATGAAAATATGATGTTTTTTGACATATTACCCAGGCTGCCAGGGATGTGGATTTATATATCTTTGGGGGTACTCAATCAAAGTACAATGACAGCAGGTCATAATGTCCGTTTTGCCCCTTCCTGAAACCAATTTTGCCCCAGGGTTGGAGCAAAGCGGACAAAAAACATCAGCTGATATATTTCAATGCCATGTTTTTCCAAATTAATTTTTCAATATGATACTCTTACATTAGAGACACAATTCATTAGGCTACGTCGGGATGTATAGTTCAACATTTTCGGCCCGCTATTGAGCTTGCTATGTTAGAAAAACACTTAGAGTGTCCGTTTTTCCCCGGTCTCCTAGATGTGTATAACTTGCTAAATGACTAGTTTCAGAGGCGAAATATTTTGATATATGAAGAAAATTAGTAAAATTTTTAGTTTGTATAGTGATAAAGCTTGAATGGTAAAATAGCCCGTTGAAGCGAAAAGCACTCCATTTATATTCGTATTCTTTTATTCCGTAGTCAGGCACCAAAATATATTGTTTATAGCAGCATGAGGTGCTACAACAGAATTACATCACCTGGATGTAGGGGCTTTGTATTTCTTTCGAAAGAAAATTAGATAATACCAAATGTGTGGCTAATAAGGCCAAATTCATTGTTTTCAATAAAAATAATCATAAAACCACTTCAGGCTAAAATTTCACCAAGGTGTCACATTATATTTAATTATATGCAGCCGCAGAACACCAGGCCAGAGTGATGCGAAGTATTTATCCCGCAGCCAGGAGATAAGGTTGTATCCCTCCTCTCCGGTTAAGCAGCCGCCGCTCAGGCTACGTGACGAAAAGTGCTGCTGTTGTAGAAGAGAAAGTGCTTTGTTTTAAACTCTGTAATAAGTCTGAAAGTGGATTAGTGCTGATAAAACTTCAACCATAGGGCTCACAGTCGTGAAGAAGGGTGAAGTAGGCCTATGAAAGCTTCATCTTCTGGGGATGTCTGTAGCATGATAGGTGATAAGATTGACACATTTCTAAGACTGGTGGAACTATAGTGTATGCTGCCCTACCACAGTCGCTTGACTTAGACCTTCCTGGTTGGGTTTTTCCAGCCTTATTCCTTTTCACGTGCATTGACGGGGGACGGGTACCCGCCCCCTCGGTTTTTTGGACCGGCCGACACGAGACCAATTACTATATTGCCACCACCGATGAAACTGGCAGAAAAAGTCGTTCAAAATCAATTAGTCAACTACCTCGAAAACAACCAACTATTTTCGGATACTCAGCATGGTTATAGACAAAATTTTTCTACTGAGTCCGCCCTAAACGTCATCACCGACCATGTTTTCCGGGCAATGGATTCAGGCGAAATTACAATTCTAGTTCTTTTGGATTTATCCTAGGTGTTCGATCTCATTCCACACCAAATATTACTCGAAAAACTAGTCCTCTACGGCATTGATACAATTTGGTTCCAAAACTACCTGAGAGGTCAAACCCAACAAGTTCAGCTCAAGTCTTCCGTCACTGGTGCAGTAACAAGATCCGTCTAAAAAACAATAGCATGGGAATTTTTCAAGGCGGGAGTCTCTCTTGTGTGCTATGCCTCTTCTTCACCAACGACCTCTCTCCACGTCGAAGACGACGTGGTCATCACGCAGTTCGCAGATGACACATCAATTATAATAACTGGTAAGAAGCAAGACTTGCAAAATCTTATCGGTGGGCGGAAATTGCACTAGATTATTTTCTTCAATGGTTCTGTGCCAACGGAATGAAAGTGAACACCGCCAAAACTTAGATGATGATTCTAGAAACAAAAGCGATGCTACTAAATTTGCCCCAGTTACTCTTCAATTCGGAAACTTAACTATCAACGACTCAAAATTAGTGAAAAGTCTCGGAGTATTGTCGATTGTCATCTAAATTTCGATCAACACCTAAATTCGGTCCAAAACAAATGTAACGGCCTTCTAATCGCATTGACTCACGTTCGTCGTGTTGTGCCGGCTCAGCTGATGCCACAAATCGTTAAATCTCTAGTCTTGTCTGTTGTTCGTTACTGTCTGTGCGTTTACGGCTCATGTAACCCTACTCAGATTCGCAAAATTCAAAAAATCATCAACTTCTGCGCCCTCGTTATCAGCGGACGTCGGAAATACGACCACATTTCCGATGTTGTTGAGCGGCTGAAGTGACTGGACGCCAACAGCCTCATTCACTATCACACACTTCCCTCACTTCACAAAACCATTGCACTGGCACTCCACCATACATAGCTAACACCATAGGCCCACCACGCAACACCATTCACAATCACGCGACATGCCGGTCAGCGGAGCTGTCCCTCCCGCGGATCAGGACTGAAGCCGGGCGGCGTAGGCTGGCCTACCGGGGGGACAGCTCTGCTGAACGACCTGGACGTAGTAGGCGACGTGCCTTTTAAGGCAACTGTAAGATGCATGCTGCTGGAGAGACAGCATAGAGAGTTGCAGTGACCGTAATTGTGTTATGTATGATTTTATGTGCGATTTTACTCTGTATGCATCATTTTATCTGTCTTTTATCCCAAGTTTTTATCTTATCTTAAGCGTTGCCTTCCTTTAATGTCAGACGCGGAAACATGAAAAGCCACCTCATTGTTTTTACCTTGTGTGGATTGTTTCTTAATATACTGAACTGAACTGAACTGAATTATACAGCATTCGTTTTGGCTTGCTGCGAGGATTGCAATGGTCTGATTGTTTTTCTATCATTACTTGTTCAGATGTAATGACCAAAAACCTTCATTTACATGTTATCCCTATGAGTGCATGTCTTGTGCTCTAGTGCTCTTAAATGTGACCTGACAAAAATCATTCAAATATTTTCGATAGAGAAGTGGATGGGCTACCCAACACTGCTTATCGTTTTTCGCTATCTAGCGTGATTCTCTAGATCTTAGGGGGCGGGTACACACCCCCGTCAAGCGAAGGTGGCTCAGACCCCGTAAATGCGCGTTTTAGAAAATGTGAAGAGCTAAGCAGCTAGGGCTAGTCGTTACCCAGAAGTTAAGTCATGTTAATGTTAACACGTGCATGGCAGAATGTTAACTTGGCAATAGTTAAGCAGGGGCTGCCGATGGGCACCGTGTTGGAAGTGTCGGATCAATGGGTACGTACATGGAGTGAGTTTTCAGGAGTGTCACGGATGAAACTATGGTCCTACACCTGCCTGTATTCCAGTGATGATAATTTTTAAAGGGGACATTGATTTTACAGATATTCTGTAGTGTGAATTACCAGCAAAATACCTTTTTGATCTGCGTTTTGTGTCTGCCGAACTCATTATAGTTACCCATATTGTATCGTATGCGACTGCAACGAAATCCCAAACAATATCAGAGAATGAAAAATCTTATATCGAAAGCTCCAAAAATGAAGAGCGGTCGACTCATTCAGTCATGTTAAGTAGAATCATGTATTGGTTCTCTGCTGAAGATGTATCTTATGGCTTATGCAACAGTGTTTCTTACAGCCCCTGCACCACCTCACAATCAAGTCTGCACAGTCAACTACGTGGGTGCATGCGGGGCCAAATGCGGTCAAGCATGACAGTGGGGGGACATGAGAAAGGGAAGCCTTGACACCAGCTCGTATCAATTTTCAGCCTGGTGGTGAGACAAGAGAGGCTCCGCTTTCCACCTGAATAATGCATTGGTAACAAGCTTATGTTTATGTTTCGGGTCCTGTGGCATGCCACCCCCAAGGTTATTGCCCGTCGCTTGCACTTACGCAATACCCCGTGTGAGACCAATGCATTTGCACCGGTCGGTACTATCATCTGAGGGCAGTGAAGAGCCAGTGGATCAATCCCAACAAATTTGTAATGGCCCGAATTTTTTCATGTAAACGTCTGCAAAAATATTGATCGCACAATGCTTTAACCCTCGCCCCGGTGAGGGGGTTTGAACACTCCATGGGTTTTTCGGCGGTATGAAAAAACGGCGGCGCAGCGCGAAGTGCCGCCGTACTTTATACACCTTATCCTTGATTGATTCTGCAGCTTTCCCCAAAATTTAAAAGGTTGGGTTATCTCAGGTGAGGTCACCAGTGCAGGTCAGTGACCTCATCTTCATGGCATAAGTAATAAATGGGTGAATCTATCGGATTTAAAGTTATACTGCATAATGGACCTACTGAGTGCTACAAAAAATATCCCTTGCCCTGGTGGCGGGTACGAGCCACCTTCGCCCTAGTGGGGAGACTAAAAAAGACCCCCACGATCTCAAAAACTAAGAGAGCCAGAAAAAATGCAAAAGGGCAATCTAAAGCTCTTCAAAAATGATATCGAAAATACTTCGGGCATTTTTCTTGTCAGGCCAATATCAAGGTCAACAGAGGTCAAAATAGGTCAAAATCGCTAATATGAGGTGTACTAAGAAAACCTCATATATCTCAGAAACTATGATAGTTAGAAACATTTTTCCAACACCATTAAAAGCTCTTGAGTTGCTCTTTCATTGCAATGCATTCATTTTTATTTCAGGTCAAAGCCTAGGGAGCTACAGGTCACTGAATATTGGGCGTATTCTTGGGAATGTCCATAGCCACCCATGCATAAGGGTGTTTCCTTTTTCGCTAATAACTTCCAAACCAAACAAGATACAGCCATAGTTGATGCACCATTGCAATTCTCTCGTCAATACAAATCGAATGATATATAATATTTTTATGTCAGGTCAAATGTAAGAATTTGATCTGACCCAGGTCAACGGTCTGACCCAACTTGACCTGGTATAGTCATTATGTATATCATTTGACTTGCAGTGACTATACAAACACTTGGGTGAGAAAATAAAAGTTCTATCTTAGTTTATTGAAAATTTATGGAGTAAAACACCAAAAAATGATTATTTGACCTAAGGTAACCTTTTAAAGGACACGTGTCAAAATGTTTGGCATAAACTTCAGAAATGGGCTAAGAGCAGGTCGTAACCGATGTTTGAAGTTGTTTCCATTTATACTTCCTAAGAAAAGCTCATTTCGTGATTTTCCCCATGTATTGTCATTCGGGAGGTCATGCTCTGCACATGAACTTAGGTCACCAATATAAAAAATCCCGGAACAAATGTTGTAGCTCATGGTGGGCCTAATATGTGGTATGAGTTTCAACTTCTTTATCAATTAACCCTTCTTTTAGTTATGCGGTCCTAAGCATTTTTTTAGGTGAGGTCACTTCACCTGGCCTGGTGACCTAACCTGATATGACCTTGAGCTAAAATTTTCAGGAAAGATGTAAAAATGATGAAGAAACAGCTACACCAAGTTTGGCGGCGCTGCGCACCGCCGTTTTTTTTTGGTCACTTCGGAAAAACCCGAGTGAGGATCTAAAAGACTCCCACCCGGCGAAGGATATACGGGATTTTTCATATCGATTGCCTTAGGTCAAGTACGGAAGATAACCTCTCCATTGGAAATGCATGGCAAAAAACAGAATTTGGGCTGTATTTGTGTGGATTCAGCTGAGAATACCTTCATAATCTCCAAACCGTAGTATCCTGGGCCCCTTTCCAGGCTCATGATGCAATTTTTGATCTGTGACCTCTGAGAGGTCATCTGGGACTATTTAAGCAGTTTTCAGACTTAGGTCAATAACTTTGCATAAAATGATGATACATCCTTTATTTTGATGCCATTGCGTTTGGATTGCTATTAACACGCGCCCCGCTGGGTGGGGGCAAATTCGCCCCCCCCTCCTGGTTCTCCCTGGATAACGCAAAAACGAAGAGACACCGAACAACGAAACTCACAGTACCTCATCCCTGATTCATTTTACGCATCTCACCAAATTTTTTTAGATCAGGTCGTGTCAGGTCAAGGAGCTATCAAAGGTCAAGCGACCCGACCTCAAAACCTAAAATTACGAGTTTGAAGCGGGGCCTAAGGAGCATCAGCCGACCGATTAGTTTGAAACTTTCACAATATGATGAGGTCACTAGGTTCTACAAATCTGCTATCTCGGAATTTTGATATTGTTGACGTAAGGTGGGGTCAATTTTTTGGTCACCCCATTATAAGCGCGAGTTTATGAGTCTGCTCGGTGGTCAGGTGCAACAGCCTGACAACCAACCTGTCACTTCTGAAAAGGGTGTCCACTTCCAGACAGAGTCAACGGAGCCCTCGGTCGCGATGGTACCAGCACTGCAGCCTGACGGTCGGAGTAGGGACACCACTGAGAAAGGGGTGCAGACGGGTGTTTACGATAGGCAACATTCAGAAGCTCAGACGGAGAAAGTCACAGAACAGTCCCAGGAACCTCCTGCAGCGAAGCGTGCGCGGGTCAACCGAGCAGATGTTACCGGCTCTCTAAGTGCAGAAATACCCTCTGCTGTGACAGAGACCTCAGAACCCACACCCAAAAAACAGGTAGTACAGTACCCACCCGTACCGCCGTAACAATCCCAACACTGCAGACGTCTAAGGAATCAAAAGGCAGAACATTCTCAAACAATACAACCAAAAGGCTTGGCTCAGAGTGGTCCTCATCCGCACCTTCAAAGGGTTGCGGCGTGAGCAAAGAACAGGTTGGAGTCATCTCACCTGCGGGTCACGGTGATGCAGGGCTAATGCCGCCGCCATACCCTCCACCACCTCCGCCTCCACCAACACCGCCCGCGAAAACAACCAACAGGGAATGCCCAGACACAATCACGCGCGACGGTAAACGCAGGCTCTCCTCCCCAAACCTACGGTGTGAGGAAAAATCCCCTCAACACACGAGAGAAGAGAACACAGATTTTGTTTGTCGGGACGCGAAGGGAAAGAGAATTTGGGTGCCAAGGGTACAAAAGAGCTTCTTCAATACAAAAAGAGTATTGAAGCTGTGACATTTCATAATGAAGGACAATTTTCTGCTCTATCTAACGGTAATATTTTTAATATTATGGAATAAGTCACTGATTTTCTGCAAATTTCTAAACTTAACCTTCAATTTTCGTCCCAGTTCTCCCCCCTCTCCCCTATACATCATTCGATTCGCCACAATGAGAGGAATCCAATGATGCATGAATATTTGCTCTAGCTCTGCTGAGTAAAAATCTAGAGGAGGAAACGTACATTGCCCTGTTGTAAGCCTATGGGACCTTATTTGACCTATGCTGACCTTGACCTCAATATTGACCTGACATAAAAATATTTCTTATAGTTTCTCTTTGTCTCGTCAAGAGCTTTCAAACGCCGTCCGTAATTTTCTCTAGCTTTCCTGGGAAATGAGATACGGAGGGGGCAAACTTCGCCCCCCCAGCGGGGCGCGTCATGCCAGGGACCTCAGCGGGGCGCGTGTTAAGGGTCCATTGATATGCATATTGACTATGCTAGGTTAAAAAGTTACCTTGACCTGGCCTGAGGTCAGGTCATTTTTGTGTTGTGACCTAACATGGTCATATTATACAGCTTTCGATTCGCCGTGACGAGAGGAAGCAAATAGTGCCAAAAAATGATTCTAACTCAAATCTGTCAGATGCTAGAGCCCAGAAACTTTACTCAAAATGCCACCTTATTTGACCTGTCATGACCTCAATATTGACCTGTGCCCAAAATTGACTGATATAGTTTCTTCATGAATTTGTATGAGATATCCACCAGCCTTCGCGTTTTTCGCTATCCCGCATAGAGGCCGAGTTCGAGGCGGGTGTTCAAAAACCCCGCACCTGGGCGGAGGTGGCTCGGAGGCCCACCGGGGCGCGGGTTAACAGTAGCAAGAATGAAAGAGCAATCTAGCATATTTTCTGTCATTGTGCATGTTTATGTAAGACGACATTTTTTTGTTCCTGTAAACAACCGGTGATGCCGAACCCGTTCCGTGGAAAAAGACTGCGGAGTATGAATTATTTGAGAATGTATGTCCTCAGAAATCTAATTCCGGCAGACATTGTCCTTTACTCAGTGTAGATATCTAGCAGTAAAGCCAAACGTCGACTGTCATACATATAAGGCATCTTCCACTCCGCGTATAGTCCAGTGCGCTGCTGCTGGCCGTGCCTCTTCTGTATTTGCCGTTCTGCATTAGCTGCTGCCGAGGGTGACCCTGACCTCTGGCCGGACCCGGCGTGGATATTCAGGCCGCCGATCGTCAGCGCTCGCTCAGGGAAAGGCGTGTGTTGCCGGTAATTGACGCACTTGAGATAGCTCGGATGCGGTGCTAGATAACGAAGCAACGGTATATTTATAATCCTACCTTGACCACCGACTTGTTACTTGCCACTTACATCATACGTAAATATGTAAACACTCCCTGGGCGTCGAAACCGAAGGCTTACACGCCTGAGCCGGCGAGTCGCAGTGAGGGGGAGATGGCAGTTCCGCGTCAAGGATCAGAACTTACACTTAACGGGAGTGTGCAACCAAGTATTGTAACATATAATGTCAATGAGGTTCTGACCAGTTCAAACTATCATTCTGATCCTAAGGTTCATTAGCAGGTCATTACCCTTTCTCAGAATGTTATGTTAAAGTGGTTGACATGATCGCTTCCGGCCTCTCTCTCTCTCTGGCCAGAAGGCCAGAGTCAGTCAGGCGGATCCAGCTGCTCGTTTTTTGGGGGAGGGGAGGGAGTGGGTAACCTATATCAGTGTTTAGTCCCACTTTATTTGTGGGGGGCATGGCCGGATTACCCCCCCCTAGATCCACTCCTATGGTACACCACTTCTGCGCGCTGCACTTTCTACTAGATATATATATATATATATATATTTTTGTTGTTTGAGTATATTATTGATGGTATGTTTGGTTGCAATTGGAATGTCTTTGGTCAAATCAGTAAAGTTTATTAAAATATTACAAATATAAGCTCAACCTTTCGAATTTATTGGACATTCATTATTAAGATAAGAGACAGAGCGGCTCACATTTTTCTGAATATAGTTGTTTGGAAAATATATCACCGGGTAATGAGCTCAAATCAGTTGAAGGACCTTCTATGCAGAGCAATATCATTACATTTTTTACGACTAATTGCTATAAAAATGATCCCATAAGTACAAAACTACATTTCTTATATCACCTTTTCATAGTTTCATCGTCACACTGCATTAATATATAGTTAATCACAAGGCATTACAATATAATAGAGAAACATTCACATTGTCAACATATGTATTTTATACAGTACATACATCACACATATTCGGTTTTTCTCCATTATTTTTCCCATCCCCCATAGTGACAACTTGGCGAGTCTAACGTTTTTTGAGTGTTGATGTGCGGCTGACGCAAAAAATCACTCCGTTTCACTGGCATGGTTTGTCTTAAGCTTCGTGGTATATCTTTGAAACACAAAAATTTACTGAGATCATATAGAAGCTCATGTTGGCGTGCTAAAAGTTAAAGTAAGTTGTCCTTGAACAGCGATTAAGATGCATGGCACACCCATACTGGTGTTTTAGTGCCCCGTAGGATAATCTGGTCTTAGATTAGAACAGCACAGCTCGAGCACGTTCTTTCGGTGAGTATCCAGACCTCGCGTGTTGTCGAACAAGAACATGACATCGGTAATGTTGGCATGAGCAATGACGCTCTCATCATCCCCCCGTATGAGAAAGATCTGAATTCGCACTACCTGACTAGCGCAAATAAAAGTTTGTTCTTAGCAGAGGTACGCTCCAAAAGTGTGAGAAGCCCTCCCTGGTCAGTTTCAGTCACCTTCCACGGGATTATTTTGTGACTTAAAGGCTGCTGTGCTTCAACAAACTCCCATTGTCCCCTAGCCTGACCGTGTTCGTCGTGTTATCGACCCGAACGGGTAAGAAATGTGGAAACACCGAGATACTGCACAGGATTCGAAAGGTGGAGTTTTGGAGCTAGCACCTGGGCTGAAACCAGGAATTTTCATGGGACTGAGATAGGTAATTGAAAAGTAAATCGTCTTGGTCTTACCCCTAATGAGCGCAAAATGTGATTGACACCCGCACTGGAGAGGAGTCTGGCACTAATGCGCACTGGAGGGTGCCTGCTGGTAGGCCCCTCTTAGATTTCGGAAACTAAGGGGCGTAGAAAACCCCGGTTGGTAGGTGGGTGGGGGCTACGGTGATCTGCATCACTGCCAATTTCATCGAGTCAATATTTCCGCAAATATCTTCAAGGCCAAACGAGGTCATGAAGGTCAGATATTGGCCATGCTAGGGAACTCCTAGGAAATGCCGTGGTTATGCGGGAAAAGACAGGATGAGCTTGAGGCGGACTAGGGTCGTAGAGGTATTGTCGCAAGAAATACTTGCTACAATTTTTAGGCCAAGGTCATTCAAGGTCATTAACCTATGAGGTCACAATATGGTATACTAACTATAGTGTACACTATAACTAGCATTATAGCAACTATTTGGTGGAAAATGAGGATATACATTTAGACATGACTTTTGACCTTGACCTTTGAATTTTACATTGATTTACCTTAACTATGATGTCATAGCATGATATACGTCAGACCGGGTAACGCCATTTGACCGGAAGCACCGGGATCAATGACCTTGAAAGCAGGGCATTTTTTAAGGAAAAGTCAGTGGAGGGGGAGCATTTCTCGTGCTGGCCATTATAGTGTCTTCAAGAGGTCAAGACCCCATTTTGAGGGGGTTTAATAAAACTTAGACGCGTTATTCTTAAAAATTTTCCATTAAGTTTATTCGTTATTCCAAATCCAGAGATTATAGATGCTGCCCAGGGCTGCCAGGTTTTTTTCAGCGGAAAAGATCAAACCGAGTTAGAAAAAGGGCCAAAGAGGGGAAAAATTTTATTTTCACTAAAATATCCAAATAAGCACCACAAAAGCCACATTTCAGGCTAAAACGACCCCTAGCGGTTTTCATAAAACCACAGAAAAAGCGACTTGTATCACTGTTGAAAACACATTGTTGACAGTTTGATATTGACTTGACGCAATATTTTAGCACACTACCCATCTAATAGGAAGCCAGGGGTACCCTTCCAACCCCGCGTGGCCATCGAATGATTTTATCCACATAACCATAACATTTTTTGGGATCATCGATCATCCTCCCCCCGCCCCACCTTTGGACCAACAATTTCCTGGTCGCAGTCAAAATGGGAGTAAACCGGATATTTTTATAACCAGCCGCTGCGGAAGGCAACGAGGAGCCTAAATTAGAAAAGTTTTTGGTACTAACGTGGAAAGTTTGCTGTCAGCATCAGGTTGAAGTTTGGCTGGCACCCTCACTTTTTCCGGTGGCGACGCTTATGTATGCTACCACCCATAATAAATAAAAAGGCTAAGCACTTCATACCGCCACATCAGCAACCAGTTTTACGCACTTTGGCTACAGCGTGTCCCGTCTAATCCACGAACGAGCTCTTAGCGCTGACAACTGACAGTGTGTGAAATGAGAGCATCATACAATGTCACGGTACTGGCTGGGATGTGGGCTTCCGGTAGGATAGAACAGGATGTTTGATTGGTTGTAAGCCACCGTTGCAGGGCATTTTTTAAGGCAATGTCAGTGGGGTGGGGGGATTTCTTGTGCTGGCCATGATGTGTATTCAGGGGGAGCAAGACCCCATTTAGGGGGGTATTAATAAGACTTAGAAGCGCTAGTGTTAAAAATTGCCCAATTTTTGTGTCTTTCCATCTTCTGGAGATTATACATGCTGCCCAGGGCTGCCAAGTTTTTTTCAGCAGAAAAGGGCCAAACCGAGTTAGAAGCAGGGCCAAAAAGGGACCAAATTTTATTTTCAATGAATCAGCAAAATGAATATCACAGAAGTCAGATTTGAGACTAAAACGACCCCTCACAGTAATCATAAACTCACAGAAGTACAACTTGTATCACTGCTTAAGACTAATTTTTGATAGTTTGATATTGACTTGAGGCAATATTCTTTTAGTGCACTGCCCATTTAACCTTTGTCCCACCGGGGAATAATGATAGGCCCCTAAGGTTTTTTTAGAGGTACAGCACTGCGGTTGAGGGGTCTACTTCTCAGCCCATCGTTTTCCCACCCTCGCTAAAATGGTTTACCCCGGGCCACAATAGATCAGGTCACCAGGCAAGGTCAACTAAGGCAACCTCACTTCAAATTTTGAGCTCTACATTAGCTACATTTCTGATCTGATCGATTTGAATCTATTTAAACTTGATGACCCTTCCAGGTTCTACAAATTTTATATCCGGATTTTTTATATTTGATGATCTCCCATACAAAAAGCAAGGACAAACTGTCTTATGATCTAAGAGCCGCAAAAATGGTTTCTCAGAAAAACATTCTTGGCTACCCTTTCACAGATTCCAGGGGCGATGTTTTCTCTTTGACCTATCTGGGGTCATCAAAGGTCACCAGGGGTAAAAACAGTATTCTGACAATAACTTTTAACCCTATCAAGCTACAGCGCTGAATTAAACGTCATCGTATATGTCTCATCAATGGCTTCCTTTTGAAATACGGCAAGGTCACTTTAAGGATCTTTCACGACCTCACGTCATGCTAGGTCAAGAGGTGCCCTCTGGAGGTCAAACCATTGGCGGGAGGTCATTATTTTCCGCATAGCAGAGAAAGCCCTGACACTTTCCTAACAAGCGTACTATAGTAAATTTCAATATAGCTCAAATGGCATGAGATCCATGCTCAGGTTTCTTAAGCATTGCGTATTTTATTAGAAATAGTCTGTCGTGGCCAAACTTGACCTCTGGAGGTCAAACCATTCTCCTGAGCGCCTAAACATGTGAAGTAAAATCATACTGGTCACATGAGCTTCCTAATGCACTTTGCAGATTTGCGCTAACCCCCATATTTTCGGAGTTAGAAAGGGGCTCATCGATGTCCTCGGTGGGGCGAAGGTGGCGCCGGACTCCCACCGGGGCCCCGGTGGGGCGCGGATTAATAGGAGGCCAAGAGTGCCCCTCTCATCCTGCGTGGCTATGAAATAATTTTATCCACATAACCGGAAATTTTTTAGCAACATCAATTATCTTAGCCCCACCACTCCCCGCTAACATTTGATATTTTTCCTGCTTTTTCGATCAATCAATTAGCACACGTGTATTTCACACACACACACATACGCACATATCACAAAACCCGTTAAAAAAGGCGAGAAACGTCATTTTCATATCGTGTCCCTCAATAGCCGCTCCCGCCCTCCATAAAAACCTATAAAAAATCGCTGCTTGGCATCATGACACCAGGGTCAGTCGAGGACGTCGATCGCCGACGGGACATTTTCCAACTGTGAGTTTTTATCTTTCAACAGTGGTGGATATAGGATTTTGGTAAGTGGGAGGGGGAGGGTGGAGCCTCAAAGCGCACTTTGCCATCGACTTTCCACCCAAAGGGCACCTATAGTATCACAGTTATTCAACTGCCCTGGTATTACATCCTTCGCGTCCGGTCTTCGGTGGCTGTCTTTTTTTCTCAGAGTTCTCCTCCCACTGGCATAGCAGTTTTTCTGCATATCGGATCCTTTATTGATGTCAGACCATCTTATTCAAGCCCGGAAAAGGCCAAGAGAAACCATATTTATACAGGGGACAAACCAAAAAGAGCTTAGGTGCCACCTTCTAGAAAAGGGGCCAAAGAAGGCCAGATTCCAAGAGAGGGCCAACCGAAAAAAAATTGTGCGGCCAAACACCACAAAAAAATCCCAAATTCGAAATATTTGGCCACAAAATGGCCATCCTGGCAGCCCTGATTCTGCCGCAATGTATTCGAAATGAATAACCTATTTTCTTATTTTTTTCTTTATGAGTATAGCAAGGTAATTAAATTGCTTAAGTATCGAACACATGTGGCCTATAGCCTAGTTTATGTAGCAGACAAGTTTTTATGTACAAACATACTATGATGTGTGACTATTGCTGTCAAAATCATCTAGGGAATGTAGTGCAAAAACCAATTAATAATTTTTGGGGATTATAGACGCACCAACTGTCAGGGTCATATGACGTCGCCAACTCTTTCCCTGTTAGAAGGGTTTCTCGGGAGCCAGTTTTGATTCTGACGATGGGCTGGCGGAAGATGTAATCTCTCCCCATTTACGACATCAAGGAATCGATGAGAAAGGCCTAATAACAAATTATCAACTTACAGAACAAATATGCAGCGACCTCACTATAACTTTTACCAATGCTACTACCACAATAATAAATAAATAGGCTAAGCTATTTGCAACGCCACACCAGCAACCAGTCTGACGCGCTGTGACTACATGGGGTCCCGCCTAATCCACGAACGAACTCTGAGCGCTGAAAACGCGTGTGAAATGAGAGCATCTTGCAATCCTCCGGTACTGGCTAGGCTTCCGGCCGGATAAAAGACGATGTTTGATTGGTTGTAGCCTATTTACAGCGTTGTGATTAGTTGGTGCTTAGGCTGCATTGCCGGGATTTCCCGTAACTTCGCGCTTTGTTTCGTCTTCGCACGATGGAGAAAGACAGCCATTGGTGAAAATTTTTAACACAATTTTTGTGGATTACCAATGTGGGATGAGCAATGTAACGACATTGTTACTATTGGGTGGTGTTCTGTCTCCTTTTGGTCAGGTGAGGTTGCGTTTTTTAAATTTTAGGTCATCTGCATATTTCACTGGGGGGCCAATTTCCAGGCACTGGGGGGGCATTTCGGCCGACTGGGGGGCAAATGGGCCCCCAGTTAACATGTTAAATGGCCTGCTTGAAAGTGCGGATATTACCTTGACCTGTGACCTTTGACCTTGAACTTGACCTTCATGTGAGCTGACCTTGACATATCATCCTGTTATATGGCGTTATGACATCACCACTCAGTTTTCAATGCAAGCGAACAAGTCCGACCGCGCGATTGTGGCGGTCTCCAAATGCACTTCTGACGTTGACTATAAGTCAAAAATTTTCAACCGATCTTCAACGTTTTTTCACCAATTTGGCGCGCCGTTGAATTCTCTCAAATGTGGGTCAGTATCATTTTTCGGCTACGAGCGGTTCTCCGGCTACCTTGCCAAATAGGAGGGCGGGGGATGGGCATCCGAAGCCCACCCCCTCCAGTGCGGGTGTTAAATTCCGCCACAGTAAAGTTCAAGTCCAGCGCGCCCCAAGGCAGAACCGTGTTCGTGCACTGAGCCCTTCCTGGGCCATAAGACTTAATTGGTTCGAGTTTCACTGTCAGTATTGTCTCCGGTTTCCGTTCTTACTGAGCAGCGCGCGCACCTCCTCGCGCTCTCGTCAGAGGGCATTGTGTACGCGATGTTCCGACGCGAAAATGGCTGTAAATAAGGTCGGAATGTCTTCAATTTGTCAATTATCACTTGAGAAACTGCCCATTCATTTCCACCTTGCCGGAAGTCCGTGTGAATCCTGCTTGCGATGGCTTGTTTGTTCCCGAGACCAAAGATGGGTAATTGAGACGCATCAAATTTCTTCCGCATTCGTACAGGAGAACATCTGCGTGTCTCTCATCTCTTCGCGTTTGCCGCTGATTTACTGCCCCTCATATTATTCATGCATGCTGAATGTATGTAGGGTTCGGTGTGAAGAGGCCTCGCCAGTCTTTAAGAAATATCGCACTATGGCCAGTGACGGATCTAGGATTTCGTTAAGGGGGGGCCAGGCTCGGAGGGCGCCGAACCTGGGGGGCGCCGAACCTGAGGGGCGCCAATTTCAGTGGCGGATCCAGCCGGTCGGTTTGGGAGGGGCAAACCAAAGTCGAAAAGCAAAAAAACGTCACGCAGTAAACAGCTGAACTACCACTATCACTTCCCGGTAGAATTTTTGGGTATTTGAGGCGAAAAGCTAAAAAAACGTCACAGGGTGAAAAATATGGGCTCGAGATGCTTCTTCCTATACAAGGCTGGCTATACTAGACTGGCTATACTATAACTGAGAATTATTGATATTTACTCCATGATTCTGATGAAGGGCTGTGCCCGAATATATAATCTTCAAGTGTTTTTTACATTTCCGGATTCGAGGGGACAGGCCAGGGAACATCTTATCAACTTATGTTCTGTTTGAAGTTGAGAGTTGATACACCAAAATCTTGCTTATAAACTAAAAAGGAGTAGGGGAAAAAGGAGGTCGATCGCTTTAGGGATCAAAAACATAGCTTTTCCCCGAGCTTTTCCGTTTGAGGGGCATGCCTTTTTCCCCCTCCCCTGGATCCGCCACTGGCCGATTTACTACCCAAAAGGCGGCCAGTGTCAAGGAAAAACGCGTTTAAAAAAGAATTTGTAAATGCTTATTTTTATGAAAGCTTCCTCTTAGTGAGGACATGTTCATGTTTACCATCAAGCATATTTCGGGCCAGCTAACGACTGGCATCTTGGTAGAAAATGCTGAAAGCACTCATTGACACTAACTGAAGCACTATGAGCAAATAATACAGCTATCTTCGGTCATGGCGAAAACTGAGGTGTCGTATCCACCACCTCCACTTATCACACTTGTCCTGGCTAACGGCTCCATACTGAAATAGCCGATTGACGCTAACCTGAGCCTCATAGGCCGCAGAACCTCTGCGAGCCTGGGCCCCTGAGTTTTTGGTGACTTCCCTGAAATTATATCGAGTCCCCTCAGCTGACCTGGGACGGCTTTAGTTAACCAGGCCCTCAAACTGAACTTGAAACCTATATGTCGCCGGTGAAGCCTATTAGGCTTTTCGGGCCCTTTTATTAATATAGGGCCCCCCAACAAGTCCTGGGCCCTCTGAGCTAAAAGCTGGAGCTCTGAGCTCTGAGCCCCAAGCTGGATTAGTGTCCCTTAAGCTGGTCAGGGTCCCCTGGGTTGGTACCGTTTTCGTTTAACTGATAAAGATCCCTTCAGCTTGTTTGGTGCCCATTGTGCGTATCTGGGCACTAGTTCGTCGAGGCACCCAGCTAGTCTGGCCCTATTAGTTTTATGGGCCTTCTGAGCTGCTGCAGGGTCCCTCAGAGAGTCTGGGCCTCATGAGTTGAAAATTGGACCCCTGGGTTAGTTTTGAGTCCCTGAGCTTATTTAGAAACCGTTTAAATATGTAGGCACCCCACGCTGGTCTTGAGAATCCTGTGTTGGCACTGAGGTCAAATGAGCTCGTCGGGGGCCCTTATCTGGGCCCCCTTAACTGGCACGGGCCCCTCAGCTGATTTTGGAGACCCAAAATCCCTCCTACCGGATTCCACCCACGCCAGATTTCCTGACTCCCTGAGGACCCCTGGAGGCCATTGGGGATTTTTCCCGCGAACTGCGCTGGGGTCCCTCCCCCGAGACAAAGCTTACAACATGTCTCTGTCTCTATACTCTAGCGTCTGCCATAGTTGAGCTAGAATCATTTTTAGGCACAATTTGCTTCCTCTCGTTACGGTGAATCATCAAATAATGTATAATATGACTAAACTAGGTTAAAACATAAAAATGACATGACCTAAGGCTAGGTCAAGGTCACCATCTAGCCTAGCATAGTCAGTATGCATATCAATCAACTAACAATAACAATAAAAAATGGTATCAAAATACGGTTTTTATCAATATTTCCTGCAAAGCAATTGACCCAAGACTTAAAACCTGCTTAGGAAGCCCCAGATGAAATCTCAGAGCTAACATGTCTAAACTTGCAACATGAACCGATAAACAGGCCTAGGATACTATGATTTGAGGAATCCAAAAGTATTTCAAGCGGCGTCTGCAGACATAGAGCAATTTTTCGGCAAATTTACGTTTTACCCCATACATTTTCAATGAAGAGGTCATGATTCGTACCTGTCCCTAGGTCATCGATGGGAAAAATCCCGAAATAAATTTATTAGTACTTTTTGGCCCCATTATATGGTACAAGTTTGAATTCGATAGATTCACCTTTTTCTTACTTACGCCAACTTAAACATTTTTTGGGGTGAGGTCACTTGACTGCACTGGTGACCTGACCTGAGATGGCGCAACCTTAAATTTTGAGGGAAAGTTGCCGAATTGATCAATGATAAGGTGTGACAAGTACTGTGTCGCTTCGCGCCAACGTTTTTCGTGCCACTGGGAGACCTCGAGGGGGTGTTCAAGCACCCCCCAACGGGCCGGAACGGGGCGCGAATACTCTAGAACAGGGCTGAGGCCAAAAGGGAAGGCTCTAAACAATGTCTGAAATTTTGGGGTCAAGGTCCTTCAAGGTCATTGACCTATTACGGCACAACCCAACATATTATGCCTAATTTACGCTATAACTAGCGCTGTGCCCAAGCTTACCAATGACCTTTGATCAAGCCTTGATCATCAAGGCCAGCCACCCTTAAAATTGACCTGTGACCTTGATCTAAACACTGAATAACCTTTACTTTGATGTAATAGCATACACTATAATAGGTGTCGTAACATTATGCAACGTCATTTAGCGGCTGTCCAGGAGTACCTGTGCTCATCAGGGACATCTATGCTCTCTGGAGGGGCCTTTACTTCGATGGGGCACCTGTGCCACCCAGGGGCGCCTTCGCTTCCCAATGGACGCAACCTAGCTATCCAGGGGCATCTTTGCTGTTCCGGGGGTGCCTTTGATACCCAGTGCCCAAGGGAGCTTTTTCTTATCCAGGTTCACCTTGGTATTGAGGGGCGTATTTTTATTCAAGGTAGCCTATACTACCCAGTGGCGCCTACCCTATGCAAAGGGCGCTTAGGCTATCCAGGGGGCGGCAATTTGCTATACATAGGGCGCCCTTATGCTCTCCTTGGGCACCTCATTCAGAGGGTGTCTCTGATATTCAGGGGCGCTTTTCCTATCAGCAGGGTACCTGTGCCATCTTGGGACTATTCTTATCAAGGGACGCTGCTGTTATTCAGGAATACCTACACCACTGTCGAGGGTCGCCTTTGCTACCCAGAGGCGCCTTTACTTCTTATGAAGTTTGGCGTCCGTGCTTTAAGGAGTGCTTTGGCATCGATTGATTGCTCTATTATTGGGCTTAGGTGCGCGTGAACCTTGAGCTCATGTAGCGCCCATATTGTTGCTAAAGAACGCTTATGCTATCAAAGGGCGCCTTTACTATCGAGGGCCTCTGTTTTATTCAAGGCAATCTGTTCTATCCACGGGCATCTGATATTTCGGGGGCGGTGCCTAGGTTATTCAGGAGGCGGCTTTTTTTCCAAAGGGGCGCACTATTGCTTTCCAGTGGCGCCGTTACTGCCCAGGGGTGTCTTTCTATCCAGGGGCGCATATGCTGTCTAGGTGTATTTTTCAATCACAGACATGATTGAAATACATGCCCCTACGTTATCCTGGGGTGCTTTTTTCTCCGGTGAGGCGCTATTTTTCTCTTCCGGGCACCAGTTTATTCAAGGGCACCTATGCTGTCCAGAGAACCTTTGTTATCTAGGGCTGTCTTCGCTGTTAAGGGGCACCTTTGCCACCCAAAGGGAGCATTTTACTTTCCTGGAGTGCTTATTTCCATCTAAGGGGCGCATATGCTATCTTGGAGCGCCTTTGCAAACATGAGGCGCACTTTTCTATCCAGGGGCGCCTTTGCACTTGAGGGGGCGCCTCTGCAATCCAGGAGGAGCCCAAATAGATGGAGAATAAAAATTCTGAAATAAGGCGCTCGAACACTGAAATAAAGTGCCTAGTTATCAAAAAAGAGGCGCTCATCTGCTGAGCGGGGAGGACTGCTGGTTGCTGAGGGCAGCGTGCTCGGAAGTGGGGCGCACATACTGAAAAAGGCACCCGGTTGCAACGATGGAGCACTAAGCTTTCAGTTATAGGTTAATGAAATGTGGTTAAAGGCAGTCCATGCTCAAATTGAGCGCTCGACCCCTGTAACAGAGCGCGCGACTGTCAGACGGTGTGTCAAGCCATAGACAGTAGGGCAGCTGAAGATGGAAAGGGACACCTATGATATCCTGGGGGCGCCTGTACTCTCAGGTGAGGCGCTTGTTTTCTTTATCAGGCGCCTAGTTTATCCATGGCCGCATATGCTGTCCAGATCATCTATTTCAAGAAGAGTTAACTTTGCTGTCCAGGGGCGCCTTTGCTATCCAAGGGCGCATATGATATATGTAGGGCGCTTTATGCAAAGGGCGCCTAGACTGTCCAAGGGCGCCGTCCTAACCAAAGGCCACCTTTCACTTTCCCTGAAGTGCCTATTTCTATGTAAGAGATGCATATATTATCTAGGAGTGCCCTTGATATACGGAGACGCCTTTTTGTCCAGCGGCGCCTTTGCTCTTGAGGGGCGCTGCTCCAATCCAGGGTAGCTGAAGATGGATAAGGGACATCTATGTTATACAGGGGGAGCCTGAACTTTCCAATGGGGCGCTCATTTTCCTTCTCAGGCACCTAGTTTATCTAGGGGGCGCCTAGGCTATCCAAAGGCACCTTTACTATCAAAGGTGTACCTTCCTAGGGGCTCCTTTGCTGTCCAAAGCACTTGTGTTATCCAGGGTTGTCTTTGCTGTCCAGTGGCGCCTTTGCTATCCAAAAGTGCATATGATATCCGTGGGCGCTTTATCCAGTGGGTGCCTGGACTATCAAAGGACACTTCTTCTACCCAAGGTGAGCATTTTATTCCTAAAGCGCCTATTTCTATCTAAGGGGCGCTTATGCTGTCCAGGGCACCTATGTTACCAAGATTTGCCTTTGCCGCCCAGGGGCGCCTTTCCTAGCCAAGGGTGCATATGATATCCGTAGGGCGCTTCATCCAGGGGGCGCCTAGGCTATCCAAAGGCGGCTTTTCTATCGAAGGTGTGCCTTCCTAGGGGCGCCTTTGCTACCCAGGGGCACCTTTTCTGTCCACAGAACTTGTGTTATCCAGGGTTGTCTTTACTGTCCAGGGGCGCCTTTGCTATCCAAGGGTGCATATGACATCCGTAGGGCGCTTTTCCAGTGGGCGCCTAGGCTATCAAAGGGCGCCTTTTTTACCCAAGGTGAGCATTTTATTTTCCTAAAGCGCCTATTTCTATCTAAGGGGCGCTTATGCTGTCCAGGGCACCTATGTTACCAAGATTTGCCTTTGCTGCCCAGGGGCACCTTTCCTAGCCAAGGGCGCATATGATATCCGTAGGGCGCTTCATCCAGGGGGCGCCTAGGCTATCCAAAGGCGGCTTTTCTATCGAAAGTGTGCCTTCCTCGGGGCGCCTTTGCTACCCAGGGGCACCTTTTCTGTCAACAGAACTTGTGTTATCCAGGGTTGTCTTTGCTGTCCAGGGACGCCTTTGCTATCCAAGGGTGCATATGACATCCGTAGGGCGCTTTTCCAGTGGGCGCCTAAGCTATCAAAGGGCGCCTTTTTTACCCAAGGTGAGCATTTTATTTTCCTAAAGCGCCTATTTCTATCTAAGGGGCGCTTATGCTGTCCAGGGCACCTATGTTACCAAGATTTGCCTTTGCCGCCCAGGGGCGCTTTTCCTAGCCAAGGGCGCATATGATATCCGTAGGGCGCTTCATCCAGGGGGCGCCTAGGCTATCCAAAGGCGGCTTTTCTATCGAAGGGGTGCCTTCCTAGGGGCGCCTTTGCTACCCAGGGGCGCCTTAGCTGTCCACAGCAATTGTGTTATCCAGGGTTTTCTTTGCTGTCCAGGGGCGCCTTTGCTATTCAAGGGTGCATATGGCATCCGTAGGGCGCTTTTCCAGTGGGCGCCTAGGCTGTCAAAGGGCGCCTTTTCTACCCAAGGTGAGCATTTTATTTTCCTAAAGCGCCTATTTCTATCTAAGGGGCGCTTATGCTGTCCAGGGCACCTATGTTACCAAGATTTGCCTTTGCTGCCCAGGGGCGCCTTTTTCTAGCCAAGGGCGCATATGATATCCGTAGGGCGCTTCATCCAGGGGGCGCCTAGGCTATCCAAAGGCGGCTTTTCTATCGAAAGTGTGCCTTCCTCGGGGCGCCTTTGCTACCCAGGGGCACCTTTTCTGTCAACAGAACTTGTGTTATCCAGGGTTGTCTTTGCTGTCCAGGGGCGCCTTTGCTATCCAAGGGTGCATATGACATCCGTAGGGCGCTTTTCCAGTGGGCGCCTAGGCTATCAAAGGGCGCCTTTTTTACCCAAGGTGAGCATTTTATTTTCCTAAAGCGCCTATTTCTATCTAAGGGGCGCTTATGCTGTCCAGGGCACCTATGTTACCAAGATTTGCCTTTGCCGCCCAGGGGCGCTTTTCCTAGCCAAGGGCGCATATGATATCCGTAGGGCGCTTCATCCAGGGGGCGCCTAGGCTATCCAAAGGCGGCTTTTCTATCGAAGGGGTGCCTTCCTAGGGGCGCCTTTGCTACCCAGGGGCGCCTTAGCTGTCCACAGCAATTGTGTTATCCAGGGTTTTCTTTGCTGTCCAGGGGCGCCTTTGCTATTCAAGGGTGCATATGGCATCCGTAGGGCGCTTTTCCAGTGGGCGCCTAGGCTGTCAAAGGGCGCCTTTTGTACCCAAGGTGAGCATTTTATTTTCCTAAAGCGCCTATTTCTATCTAAGGGGCGCTTATGCTGTCCAGGGCACCTATGTTACCAAGATTTGCCTTTGCTGCCCAGGGGCGCCTTTTCTAGCCAAGGGCGCATATGATATCCGTAGGGCGCTTCATCCAGGGGGCGCCTAGGCTATCCAAAGGCGGCTTTTCTATCGAAGGGGTGCCTTCCTAGGGGCGCCTTTGCTACCCAGGGGCGCCTTAGCTGTCCACAGCAATTGTGTTATCCAGGGTTTTCTTTGCTGTCCAGGGACGCCTTTGCTATTCAAGGGTGCATATGGCATCCGTAGGGCGCTTTTCCAGTGGGCGCCTAGGCTGTCAAAGGGCGCCTTTTCTACCCAAGGTGAGCATTTTATTTTCCTAAAGCGCCTATTTCTATCTAAGGGGCGCTTATGCTGTCCAGGGCACCTATGTTACCAAGATTTGCCTTTGCTGCCCAGGGGCACCTTTCCTAGCCAAGGGCGCATATGATATCCGTAGGGCGCTTCATCCAGGGGGTGCCTAGGCTACTCAGGGGTGCATTAGTTCCCCATGGCGCAATCCTGCTATCTAGTAGCGCCTTTTCTTTGCCGGGGCGCTTTTGTTAGCTTTCTAAATTTCATCTTCAACATTTTACTGGGGCGCAAAAGACCAGTAAAGGCGTCTATTGTTTGGGCAGAGGCGCTTTGCCATGGTTTTAAGGACTATGTGTTAATTCAAGCGGAATAAGTGGTATCTACCACTTTGGCGCACGAAATGGGTACAGGCGCGCCGCTCATATCGGGCGCCTTCGGCGCCCGATATGAGCTAAGCTATACTGAGGCGCTTCGGAGCTAAGGGGGGCCTTGGCCCCTGGGCCCCCCTTGGATCCGTCACTGACTATGGCAGCGCTTACTCCACCTCGGTAAGTCTCAAGGTGGACGCCCATTACTAACAATTCCTTACTTACATTAATTTCTTTCAATGAAATGCATAGCAGACATTGATATGTTCTTGGTGACTGAGTGCGCAAGAAAATTACTATTAATAACACATTGGGCCCTGAAAATAGTCTGCCGAACATTATATATCTCCGAAGGGAGAAGGGTGTGTTTTTATTCCGAAAGCTAGCACATATTCTCGACTAATCACGTATTTCTGAAATCTTTTCGGCGGTAAAGCCCTAGAGGCAGCATGTTCCCATCGATTGCTTGAATAAAACAATGACCTTTTATCGTTATGTGAACTCTACTTAGGTTGAATCGGGGGGCTCAAAGTTTTTCCTACTAAACGGCTGGCATTTTCGACTAGTCCATAGGGAACACATGTTAAAAGCTTGCAATCTAGAGCCTCTAGAGGGTATCTTAAACCACGCGCAGGTTGACGAAAAGCAGTTCAAATGGACGCCAGGACATTTTTCTTTTCATTTCCGGGGTCAAAACCGCCAGCCGTGACATTAACCAGAGAGCTAGACGGTGAAAACCAGTCCCATGTTTTGGTTTCATTTTCAGGCGTGGGTTCGAATCCTAGAAGCGGCCAAACTTTTCATAAAGTCCGAATGTGCAAAACACAATGTATTCGCTTGAAATTCATGCAACTTTGCGCCCTTCATGCTTTTAGCTCTAAGGGATGCTTTTGCCTAGTGCAGAGGCGGATCCAGCAGTAAATACGTCATGTTCCAGGGGCGGATCTAAGGGGATGGTAGGTGATGAGGGCGACCGCGTACCGTTAGCCTGGCCTTGAGCACGACAAAAGGCCCTCCGCAGGGCATAGGCGGATCCAGGGGGGACAAGGGGGAAACGTGCCCCCAGATCGACCCTCGGCGCCCCCTGAAATGGTCACGGCGCCCCCCTGAGGGGTCGATGGTGCCCCCCTAAAATGTCGCTTCCTATCCGCACCAGGATGCGAAAATCGGCGCCTACCGATAGAATTTTCCGCCCACCTGATAGATTTTACCGTTCAAAAATGGTGCCCCCCGGAACGGATGGCGCCCCCTCCCCTGATTGGCAATTCTGGATCCGCCTATGAAGCAGGGGGCTCCCTTTATGTTCAGTGGGCGTTTCTTAGGTAAATTCAAGGAGCCCAAACGCCACGGATACTGGTCTCGGGGGTCCCAATAGCTGGCCTGGAGTCCCCCAAAAGTATCAAACTTTATTTAATAAGTACGTTTAAATACACACCACCCTGATGATTTATTCACTTTTAACGCCCAATTTATGAAAAATGAAAACCACGAGCGGGGGCCCCTACAATTGAAAACTGAGCCTCTTTTTGAGAAAATTCTGCATCCGCCCCTGCCATGGTCCCCAAAGTGGCTGAATTGTACCCACTTTCAGCCGATTGTCATCGAAACGACACCATGTTCGCAATGTTTCCTGAGATTGCCTTCCCCAAACGTATGGCCTAGATCCGCCCCTGTCCTAATAAAAGGGACAATGAATCAACCCTCGGCGTCCTCTCAAATGTTCATGGCGGTGCTATGTGGGGTCGATGGTGCCCCCTGAAATGTCACCGCACCCCCTCCCCCCGATGCAAGAATCGGCGCGCCGCTATAGAATTTGACATCCACATGATAGGTTTTGTCGGCCAAAAGTGCCGCCCCCTTGATCTGGATGGCGCCTCTCCGTAACATGCCCCTCCGATCTGCGACCCTGGATCCGCTTATGCCCGCTACGTAGTCGTATTAATTTACTGGTCGCGTACGCTACTGGCCGACATCGCACCTCTGCTCAATACCGACATGACTAAACAACACGAAAAATAATTCGAATAGCATATGTGATGCACTGCTTCTCCATCCTGTTTTGGGTACAAACAAATACCACAGTCACCAGCTGCAGCCGTTTGTGTTTACCTTATATCAATGTACTAAACTAGTATTATTTTTGGCATATTCCTAGTATACTATACTAAAACTGGTACTAAACTATGATTCTGATCACTTTGGGCACAAAACTTTGAAGTACCCGTTATTCAACTGCCCTGGGTTGAATAACCTTAACCAATTTTTACCACTAACGATTATGTCAGTCACTAAGCGTGAAACAAATATTGCTCATTTCGCGGCTTTAATGATAATTGTTACGACGACTTAATTGATAATAAACGACGAACCAACTGCCTAGGTTATACGGCGTCACCAAATCTCTCCCTGTTGGTAGGGATTTGGGGATCAGATCGACTTGTTCAGAGTCTTCGCCAGGACTTGAACCGGGGACCGGTAACCTAGAAGATTTTGAGTTTCATTTAATTTCATTTCATTTATTCAGGTTTATCAGCAACAGGTATATGGAAACCCAACTGCAGCTGAAGTCAAGCAATAAAACAAACAGGTTATCCAATAAGCCACCCATCCCCACTTAACCGTTTTCCCAGAAGTTACGACCAAAACAGGAGACCAATAAATCGGTAAGTAAATGCAGAGGCATGTGAGATCCCGGCAGAGTAAAGGCATTCTTCAGAGTTTCACTATTTTAGTATTCTAGTAATCTAATTAAACACTGAAACATAGGTATAGCACGTTATAGCTGCTTTACTACGAATCTACCTCCATTTTTCTTAGTGCCAATAATTTTGCAGCTCTTAAGAATAATGAGGTCACAAGCCAAACGAGTCATATGGTTTCGTTCATTCATCTATTCGATTACATTCAAATATCATTGGGTACTTCAGGCATCGATTCACAATTTACCCAGCACACTAACCAGCACACAGACAAGAAACTAAGACACTCGATATGTATAGGTTGAAGTGACCCAAGTCTGACTATTAATGGTATTAATGGCAGCTCGTGTTTCCCTAACCGCCTCCCTAAAGCTAGCCAACAAGGTTGCGTTTACGGTGGCAGGTGGCAACTCGTTCCAGACTTTCGCCCTTCGGTAAGTGAACGAAGTTGTGATCCGGTAAGACGAAAAGCCGGCAGCTGGAGCTCACCGCTTGGCGAGATGCGCGTCTCGCTGTAACCAACAAAAAATATCTTCAGAAGACCCATCAACCCGTAGGATTTTACAAATTTTAACACGCGCCCCGCTGGGAGTGAAATTCGCCTCCCTCCTGGTTTTTCACAGATAGCTCAAAAACGAAGAGACGCAGAACAACAAAACTTACGATACCTTATTCCTGATCAATTTTACACATCTGACCAAATTTTTTAGTTAAGGCCATGTCAGGTCAAGGAGCTATTCAGGGTCAAGTGACCCGACCTCAAAACCTAAAATTACGAGTTTGAAGCAGCGCCCAGGGAACATTAACGCACTGATCAATTTGAAACTTCCACAATATAATAAGGTCATAAGGGTCTACAAATATGCTATCTCAGAATTGTGATATTGGTGACCTAAGGTGGGGTCAATTTTTTGGTGACCCCATTATCTATGGTGAAAAATAGAATGGACTCATTTTCAGGAAGGCTTAAAATCCTTTAACTGTCTATTCTTACCACGATATTGAACATAAAGCTGAGTTTTTGACCATCTGACCTCTCAAAGGTCACATCAGGTCACGGGAGCAGAGAGTGATTGTTTTGCCAATAACTTCTCACTGAATTGAGATAAAGCTCCTATTTTGCTTGTATTGTGCTTATATTGTCACGGGGAGTCTATTAATATGCAACATGACCATACCAGGTCACTCTGTGACCCTGACCTAGGTCGAGGTCAGGTCGTTTTGACTATTTGACCAAGCAATGTCATATTATACATCATTCGATTTGCCACGATAAGAGGAATCCAATGATGCATACAGATTTGCTCTAGCTGCCTGAGGGCAGATCTAGGGAGGGAAACGTACACTGCTTTGTTGTAAGCCTATGGAGCATTCTTTGACCTATGCTGACCTCAATATTGACCTGACATAAACAATATATTCCTATACATTCTCTTCGTCTTCTCAAGACCTTTCGAACGCCGTCCGTAATTTTCCTTTAGCTTTCGTGGGGAACGAGATACGGAGGGGGGGCGAAAAACGCCCCCCAGCGGGGCGCGTCATGCAAGGGACCCCAGCGGGACGCGTGTTAATGACCGCTCTCAGCAGCTAGTGACTCGATCTTGGACCATCCAATTGAGCTCAGGATAGGGGTGGTATGGGCACGTTTTCTTGAGCCAGGGATGATTTAGGCTCCGAAGTTTATGTTTCGCCCCTCTTACCCACAGCGCGGGGGCCGAGGCTGATTGTCCCAGGTCTGACGCAGGGTTCCTAAGACTCGGCCTGGCACAGCCACTGCCATGTGGAGCACGCAGTGAGAAGCGACAACGAAGCCAGGTGGTAAGAGGCAGGTCAGCTTGACTGGCACGATCTTGCGTCAAAACAAGGTTGAACGCAGCTGGGAAGTTCAGCTGGGAGGAGTGCTGACAGGTGGATACTGCGTGTCTGTGGGAGGGAAGGCGTTTGCCCTCACACAGCAGCTTTTCCTGTATAGGTTTTATGGGGCTTATAGATTAGAATATAGACTACTGAGCTTTGCCTTTGGTCTGTTTGAGAGAATGTTTGCAAGAAAGAAAGGCAGTGTCCATTTCTAGGTGGCAGGTGAAATGGTGAAAATAAGTAAGCCCTATTCAGTGAATCGTTTTCTTACTGTGTCATAAGCTGTAATTCCTCTCTGTTCTTGCAGTGATAGCTTGAGTCAAGAAATTTTAATCTCGGACATAATATCAGGTTTCTCGCACGAATTGTTGCAATGTGATTCATTGGTATTCTAGACTCAGCTTGCGCCTGCGAAAGCGCTTCTCTGTGCTAACAACTGAAAATCCTTGAAAAAGTATGAGAAGATGAATGTGAAATTTCGTTCGTGAAATCGGGTTTGAATTAGGTACTTACCTCGAAGAGATTTAATGGAAAATTCGTGACGCCGGTGTGTAATTGATATTAATGTTTCGATACTCCCTCTCCAGTGTGGTGCCTCGGGACGGACATTAGAAATGGCATACGTGGTCAAACTGGATCTTCAATCCAATTTTTGTGAAGCTTCAATATCTTTCCAAGAAACTCTCATACTTTTGGTGTCTCATTCAGCTTCCTCCTGCACTTTCCACGCAGACCCTTGTCCAGATCTGCTGTCTGAACTGGTCTTGACCCTGAGGGATGATGTCCTTGAATGTTGTCACGTGGGCTCATTTGTACCTCGGGCTGGTACCGTTGCAGGGAGTGGTACATTGATTGGAGGCGGATTCCTTTACCCTGACGGAAATGGCACATGGCTCAACTTTTACGAGTTTTAATTGTGCAGAAACGAAGAGCTCGTTTTACTTGTCTAATCTGTGTTTAGGAGTAAGCCTGCAGATTCGAATTACAGCCACAAAAGCGCAGGATTTAAACAGATTTGGCTTATCATTCGGAGCTCAGGAGGTTTTATCGGGCAGGTATCCCGGGCCTCATTCCGGCGACTTCTTAGCTATTTTTGTACCCGGTTGTAGCATTAAGCTTGTGCCAGAAGTCTTGTTGCCTTGTTGTCTCATGGCGTGGTAGCTTAGCCTAAGTTCTTAGTTTTTTCTTATTTAAACCATAATTTCAAATTTTAGGGATCAACTGCATACAGGGGCTGGTATTTGACTACAATGTGTTTCATGTGCGAGCAAATTTACTTGCTTTCCCTCCCGCGTCGCTCTGAATCCACGATGTGTTTGGAAAACAAAATATTCAAGGGCTACCAAAAACACACTGGAGGAAAGGAATAACAACATTGTATGTATTTAGATTAGGGCGCTGAATATTCCAAAAATAGGCACGTCAAACTTCTGCACGGGCTCTGAACACGGATGGCTCGTTCTAGTGTACCTGCTTTCTATTTTCACTTCCTGTTCACTTTTTTCTGATGCCTTAATTATTCATTTTACGCTGCAGTTTGTCCTCGAATATTTCTCTTTTGGCTATATTACGAAGGAGTTATTTCACGTCGAGAAGGTACAATACTCACAATGGCATGAAATTTGTCTCATCTAATCCATATACTTACGCCTAGGCAAAAATCATATGATTTCCCAACCGGTCACATGTTCCGAAGGTACAGTCTCTGCCCGCCGCGGGCGTGGCTGCTCCCGGGCGCTCCACTTCATGTGCTGTCCCCGCGTGACCCGGCAGTGCTTAAGGGCCGGAAAATCACAGCCGGACCCGTCACACCCCGCTGAAAGACACCGCTTATTTCCGCCAGCCGGTGTCTATGAGTTACATGACCGGTGGCGAAGACAAACCTGTTGTTTCAGGCGTGTTTCAACACTGTGCTGGTGCTAGTGCTGTTTCTTCAGACATTTGTGGGACGATACAAATTTGAAAGTAAACATGCTTTCTTGGCTTACTGTAGATAAACGTTGAATGAACAGTTTTGAAGCATCTGTTTGTCTTTCACGTTGTTAGTGCGCCTGTGGAGTTACTAAACGCCTCAGTTTAAGTGATTATCAATGCATGTGGAGTTTGTGTTTTGCCAAACTGCCAAGCTAAGTAGCGGTACATTTTAAACGTGCACCTGCAATGTCGTCCTATTTTCGTGTTTTTTTGGTATTTCTCTCACTTTTTAACTACGTACTTGTACATGATCTCGACCATTCTATCTGGAAAAAGTTAAAAAAAGGTTTGTGGATCCAAGAAAGCATCAGAATTGGAATAAATAAAGAGAAAAACGTTAATGGTGAACAATACTGAAGTTGAGAAATAAACGCTGGCACCCGTGGGGCGGAGCACAAGGAACATAATTGATAAAAATCGAAGAAAAATGGACACGAAGCCAAAGACGCCAATATGCTCTCCCTCATAATATTTAGCTTACATGTTCGAAATGAGTGTGTGTGGGACTGTTGCCGGTGATCCTTGTCCCCATCCTTACTTATCTGGGGCCTGTGAGCGCATGCTCCTGTGGCTGCAGTGAGCCCTCCGGGTAGAATACCACCTCATTTGTCCTCACCTTTCCTCATCCTTGCCGCCTCTTCCATAGTTTTAATCACTTCACACTCATCACAACAATACTTTAAAGCTACCTCAATAGTATGGAGGTGTGTGTAATATAAGAATGAATGAGTATTTGAAGTCTTTTACAGAAGCGGTCGTTTAGCTTCTCGTCGGCTCCTCTAATCAGTGTCAAATTCTCGTCTTCCACTTCCAGAACACAAATATTTCAGCTCCTGTATTTCCTGTCGAGGCCACGAATCCCAGTCTTCGTTTTCGCGCTAGCCATTTACTGATGCTTGGAGTCAAAATCATGGCAGAATTGTGAGCATTATGGTGGGTGGTGTTAGACCGTATCAAACCGTCTGGACTTAGCCCCAACAAAATAGTTCTGCACAGTGGTGAATCCAGAACTTAATTTCAGGGGGACTAGGGAACTGGAGCCTCCTTGTGACTCCCTCGGATCAGCCCCCGCATATGCATTTACTATAGGGACTCTGATTTTTTTAAGGGGGAGAGGTGAACCTCCCTAGCCCCCCCTGTATCCGCCACTGATTCTGCAATACGAGCATTTCATGGATATTCTGGTCCAATCCAATCCATGGTTTGGATTGGATTGGATTGGACCAGATCGATGTGTGGATTGGTTTGACCACAGAGTTCGGTAGGTTTGGATCTGTATATGGATTTGGACAAAAATTATCTGCACAGGACGTCTCAGAAAGAATGATCTTTTAAAAACGTCATAAAATGACAAGAGTTTTTCAAATTTGTAAAAAAACATTAATTTTTTGAATGAATTATTAATATTAGATAATGCTGAGCATGTTAAATACACTCGAGAAAATTATGCCAGAAACATGGTATCTTTGAGTTTACATTCGAGAAAACGAAACTGGCAGCACTCTTAAAAGGCTCTAGCATGACATACACGTCGAACGTGAGCAATGTTCACGTGCCAAGAACGCAGCTTATACCAAAATACCAAAAACGTGTATACCAAAAGTATGAATGCAAAAACACAGCTTTCACTAGCATTACAACTATGATATTTTTAACCCAAGTTATTATCCAACGTTTGATATGAATCACTCGCTGCAGCAGACACAACGAAAAAAACTCACTGCTCACTACAGAACAAGAGGAATAAATAAATTTGGGCCTGCTTGCTTTTCTAAAGAAATTTTCAATGAAGGCAAAATAAACATTTTTTAAAACTAATTTTTAAGTCAATTTTGAGGTAGTAAAAAACTTTAGAATACTGACAAAAATATGCATAACCGTAAATGTCTCATAACTGTCTTTTTCAAAATTGTATTTCGATTGGTATATGATTTATGGCACAAAAGTGTGTTTGTAGCCTTAGTATGATCAGTCCAAAAATACTACTTTTTTGTGATGCATCCTGAACACATACATATTTTTGGGGTTGGGATAGGACTTGGATTGGACTGTGTTATACAAACATATCGGCCTGGATGAGTCGGAACGACTTCAGATGCCGGCCGGAGTGGCTACAAATAGTCGCGGTCATGACGTGGTCTAGCAGCAACCCCACCACTAAATAGGAGGATGTGGACCGGACCGGCTATGAAGTGTCTCGGCCGTGACGTACTCTGGCAGCAACCCCACCACTAAATACAGGGTGCGGACCCGGCATAACCCCACCACTAAATACAGGCGTGTGGACCCTGTTACCCATGGGCCATGCTACCCAACATAGCTGTTTTCAGGTATCGCAATAGCGACAGCGAAATATGTTCACAAACGGACCGTCACCCAGTAGGTATGAGTTATGACCTGATTTATCACGCTCTTCACGGTCGTGAAACTGCAATTCTTGTCGAGAGCTGCCAAAGAAGCAAGCATCGTTTTCGTGAAGTATGAATCATTTCTTTTGTACCAAACGGCAAGTTTCGGTGCTTGGCTTCCTTTTCCAGTCCGCCACCGGACGGGGAGGTAGCGAGCCTGCCGCGTCGCGTCTTTATCCCGGGATCGCGCCGCCCCTCCGCGAGGGCCATAACTCACTTTGCCACTGTCCCGGCGGGGGTCACCGACCCTCCAGTGCACCTCCGCGACTGATGACGCCGCAGTGAAGTGCGAGATGTTTAAATGTGCAGCCGGGCGGACGGAGATCTCCCTTACGCGAGATGGAGAGCTCCAGCAATCGTCTCTATTGTACTCTATGGTTAGATGGGTCTGCTTTGAATTGGACGGAGTTTCTGGCTCACTCCCCTACCCTGCCAATGGATGTTCTTCTGATTACTTTGGAATTATCTATCTATTACCTCTCCTTCTCTTGTCTGTCGACTAGTTTCTCAAACCGATCTTTTTTGGCTAATGCCTTCAAATTCCCACGAGATTAACCTTTTCTAGGTCGACTATGAAGAGCGTAATCATGACTAATGGGGAATGCAGAACAGCGTAGAAATATAAGATTCACAGGGAGACTGAAGTATGCGTAGCACCCGATTCTCAGATAAGTGTGTTGCAATGAACGTGTAGGAACTACTACCATGTTCGCAAGACGGTAAAAGTGCCCATAGCGCTCATGTAAAAACTAGTCTAGTTACTGATAATGCATTGTCTGAATTTAACCAATGGGAATAATAACTGTAGAGGTTTAACGACGTCAGGGTTGTACAGCGTCGCCAACTCTCATCCTATTGGGAGAGGTTTTGGGGATTAGATCAACTTATTCATAGGCTCTGCCGGGACTTGAACCCGGGACCGGTGACTTAGTTGATTTCAATGACATCCACTAAGCCACCCATCTCCCAAACCCAATGGGACTGAAACGAGAATGAGTGTCATGAGGGCTGACACATGTTCCTTCTCCAAAAGTGATGACAATTTCCTTTGTACGCCTGGTATGTGATCATTGGAAGCACGTTCAGACAAATACGCGACTTTTTGATTACCGTTGTGATAGACATGAAGTGATGAAAACTAAGCACGGGGCAGTAATTATAAGGAATTTGATTTGAATACTATGACGTACTGCCTGGAAGGGTGGCTGTTAGGATAATGGCAATAATGGTTGGTTAGGAAGCACATGTTGTTCATAATTAAAAATGGTACAGGTGAAGATGAAGGTGAAATGTGGGCCTTTTTGCCTAGTGTCCCGTGTTTTTCGAGTGTTCCTAATGTTGTGGTTATTTACCCCGACAGATATTGGCAACATTTGTAGGACTATATTTTAAAGATGCTCAACCAAGGTCCTTTCAGAGGTTCTTGTTCCACCAATATGGAGAAAAATAGGTATTTGCGTACCTAAATGCAACAAAAGTCACTATTCAGGCTTAGATATGGTGGATCCCTACATGTTACATGGCTGGACAGTATGCGGTATTTTGGGTACCTACTCATTTTCTGACACCATATGACTCCTGTCCGTATCCATAAATATTATTTTTATTGGCAGGAACATATTTCAAACTGTCCTGAGGCAAGCAGACAGGGCCACTGGTTACGGCAGCGACAGGGACCCCTATTTTTGCGTCTGTCTGTCACGTGACTAGTGAGAATCAGTCCTGACTGAGACTGGCTTGCGAGAGAAGCGCTGCATTGTTCCCAGAACAATGTCCCGACGCGCCTTTGGCATCGTCCTCGTCTGACGTCCCAAAGTTCAAGGGCGGCTATGCTTGGAATTCCACTCCATATGACTTCTGTCCGCCGTGGAGAGCGGTAGACTGGGAAAATAATGGGGAGGGAACTGTCGATGTGGGCGGTGTTGTCAGGGGAAGCATTATGACGAGACCGGAACAAGAAACCATACTTCACGGAGGGCTTGACGCGGACCCTCATTCTCGCCTTTTACGAAGTTTCCTTTTGAAATTGGTAAGAAAATGTACATACGTGCTGTATTAGTTAAGAAAAAGAAAATTTGAGCCCAAATCTGAAAGTGGTTTTGTTTTACTGGGCTTGTTTGGAGCTACCGAAGGCTGAAATACTTGCTTAAACTACCCAACCCTCCTCCCACATCTTGGTCGGTGACGGCACTGGAGCAAGTTCAAACTACGTTTGTGCCTAAGCCCCCTGTGTTAACAAACGACTTAACAGATCCGTTCCCGCTGGGACCTGTGACTGAGAACCGCAGAGGAGACCTTATATACTATCTGCTTAGTGAGGTGATAGCATAGGTCTGTTAGTGTCGGACTGTTGATTTCTTTAATTTTAAAACGCCTTCATCCAAGTTACCTTAGAGCTACAAGCTCCAGCCTACCTATCACAAAGTCAGAGCAGAAAGCGGTCGCGTTGTGTAGTGGTTATCACATCTGCTTTACAAGCAGAAGGTCATTGGTTCGAACCCGAGCGCGACAATTTTTTGGCGCTTGCATTGTGCATGCATACACCCGTTTGTTAAGATATAATGTTATAATTTATAATATTATTATTATATATGATAGCGTTATTATATATATATATATATATATATATATATATATATATATATATATATATATATATTGTGTATGTTATATAATTTTCATGTGGACGGGAAAATCCAGTATTGTCCTGCAGTTTCTTATCACATTAATGAGTGCATTAATTTTCTGACCCTTTTATATAGGAAAATCGCTGAACGCTAAAAAGCAGGCATCCCGGACTTTAACCTTCGCCCGGGTGGGGGGTCTTTTAGACCCCCCTCGGGTTTTTCCGAAGTGACCAAAAACGGCGGCGCGCAGCGCCGTTAAACTTCGTCTAGCTGTTCCTTCATCATTTTTACATCTTTCCTGAAAATTTTGGCTCAAGGTCATTTCAGGTCAGGTCACCAGGCCAGGTGAAGTGACCTCACCTCAAAAAATACTTAGGACGGCATAACTAAAATAAGGGTTAATCGATCAAGTTGAAACTCATACCACATATTGGGCCCACCAGGAACTACAACATTTGTTCCGGGATTTTTGATATTGGTGACCTAAGGTCATGTGCAGAGCATGACCTCCCCATTGTCAATACATGGGGAAAATCACGAAATGAGCTTTCCTCAGTAAGTATAGATGGAATCAGCTTCAAACATCGGTTGCGACTTGCTCTTAGCCCATTTCTGAAGCTGATGCCAAAATTTTTTACTTGTTGCTTTTAAAAGGTCACCTTAGGTCAAATAAGCATTTTTTGGTGTTTTTCTCTACAAATTTTGAATAAACTAAGATAGAGCTTTTACTTTGTCACCAAAGTGTTTGTATAGTCACTGGAAGTCAAATGATATACATCATGACTATACCAGGTCAAGTTGGGTCAGACTGTTGACCTGGGTCAGGTCAAATTCTTAAATTTGACCTGGCATAGCAATATCATATATCATTCGATTCGTATTGACGAGAGGATTGCAATGATGCATAAACTATGGCTGTATCTTGTTTGGTTTGGAAGATATTAGCGAAAAAGTAAACGCCCTTATGCATGGGTGGCTATGGACATTCCCAAGAATATGCCCAGTATTTAGTGACCTGTAGCTCCCTAGGGTTTGACCTGACACGAAATTGAAAGCCACTCTAATGAAAGCGCATCTCAAGAGCTTTCGAATGGTGTTAGAAAATTTTTTCTAGCTAGCATAGTTTCTGAGATATATGAGGTTTTCTTAGTACACCTCATATTAGCGATTTTGACCTGTTTTGACCTCTGGTGACCTGGATATTGACCTTAGCGAAAAAATGACTGAAGTACTTTCGACATAAATTTTGACGAGCTTTCCATTGCCGTTTTGTGCTTTTTTCTAGCTCTCTTAGTTTTTTAGATCGTGGTGGGTCTTTTTTAGCCCCCTCCCCCCACCAGGGCGAAGGTGGCTCGTACCCGCCACCGGGGCAAGGTTTAACGAGTCCTAGAGTCACTGCCATCGCCACGTAGGGACCTGTGATCCGGGCCCTCGCCTTCGAAAAGTGGGAGGGGGTGCCTCCACCCACTCCCACTTTTGGCGAAGAACATATTTCTCAGAGGTTTTTGCTAGAATGATTAGTTAGTTAAGGGCTTTTTATAAGGCGTTCTGTGCAAGGCACCTTTGCCCGCCTCTAAAGTAGACTAGAATGATTACATAAAATGTCGTATTTAAGGAGGGGAAGTTGTCTATCATATCGTCATCAGCTGCAGCGGATTGGCTGTTTGAGCAACATACATAGCTGAATGAACAAAGTGAAAATGGACATGTTTCCACCACTGAGTTCCCCCGCGCTCAAAAATCGAAACAACACCCTTCCCTAGAGCTTTCCCCTTTTACCGCCCATAGACCTCTTCATGTTAGCTAAATTGGCGTGCAAATTTGACTGCATTCCACCGCATTATATGAGCACAAAGCAGCATAGCCTAAGTCCGAAAATGTTTTTTTTTCTGTGAGAATACTCCTGGGCCAGTAAAACATTAAATATGTATGGAGTAGCCGGGACTATGCCCCCACCCCTTCCGTCACTGCCACTTTTGTGCGGTGTCGGTGCCCGTGGACGTTTATCATTTGCTTTTCTTATTGCAGTGCGGCTCATAAGCTGACACCCTCAGTGTGAAATGTTATTTTCTGTCTGAGCGGATTCATGCAGTTCTGTTGCTTGTTGAGCCTTGTGATGAGCCTTGCTTGTTGAGCCAGAGAAACAGGCGATATTTGTCAGGAGTTCTTATTCCAATCATGTCAGGAACTCCAAGCGGTCGCGCAGAAGGATGATAGGGAAAGGGATCCAGAGCGTCATAAACTCACCACCTCCCGAGCGGCTGACCGCCGTTCTCGGCCGGACTGGCTAGACTGTGGCGAATTCAATACCGTGTCTCGGGGCTTGCGTCGATCCAGACGTTTACCGACGCATCATCAGAAATATTCACTCAACGATCAAATTTTCTTTGAGTAAACATCTGAAAAATATACAATAACCAGATCGAAGTTGTTCTGCGTTGCTTACCTTCTTGGCGGCAATGAGCCCCGTCTCTCTAAGGCCCCCGTCCCTCCTGAGGTCCCCGCCCTCTGAGGCCCCCGTCCTTCCTGAGGTCCCCGTCCCCCTGAGGCCCCGTCCCTCCTGAGGTCCTGCCCCTGATACGCCGTCCCCCTGAGCCCCCCGTTCCTTTGAGGCCCTTATCCCCCTGAAGCCCCGTCCCTTTGAGGCCCCCATCTGTAAGGCCCCACAGGTAAGGCGATTCTGTTCTTCTAAAACGAGACTGACAAAACATAGGCGGATCCAGGATTGATCGGGAGGGGGCGCCATCCGGACCGGGGGCGCCATCCGGACCAGGGGGCGCCACTTGTGACCGGCAAAACCTATCAGGTGGGCACCAAATCCTATCGGTGGGCGCCGACTTTCGCATCCTGGGGGGGGGAAGCGACATTTCAGGGGCGCCACGACCTTTCAGGGGCCGAGGGTCGATCGGGGGCATCCCTTCCCCCCTGGATAAAACCAGGGTGTAACTCGACTTCTAGAAGAGCTAGATCAAGTTTTCAAAGATCACTCGAAAGCTCTTGAAACAAAAATCTGCACGGTGCGATCTATTTTGGGGTCGGGTCGAAACCAGGATCACCAGAGGCCACCAAAGGTCACGTTTTTTAATTTGATATCTTAGGAATGAGCGTAACCCAAGAATTTGAATGATACGCAACACGACCTTGAAAGGTCATCATTTGACCTTGGCCTAAGCTAAAGACTGTATTGAGGCCTCACAAGCTCATGTTGCATATCATTTAAACCCTTGGATCGAGAATAATACATTGCTATGTTTTGTTTTGTTCTAGGTCTCATGGCTCCTGGGTTGTAAGAAACTTTCTAAACGTATCTAAATTTGACCCATTCTGGCCTGCTGTCACGTCATGGTTCAAACTTTGCTTCTGAGTAGAAGATGGTAGTAGTAGAAGGCGCTTCCAATGCTCTTTTAATTTTTTCTATATCACCATCGGTGCCCGATATTATAAGGGAGGGTGGTCCGATCGGACCCCCAGGTGGTGGTGCATACGAAAAGAGCCCATGCAGTGAAGTGTTAAGGTTAGCCCTGTGGTGTTAACTGTAAAAAGAGTTCAAATGGGCTGCTCAAACCCGGATGTTCTGACAGCACCGGCTCCTACCTTTTAACCATCTATTCTTATTAAAGCTTGCCCCGGTGGGAGTTTTAAACACCCCTTTCAGATTTTTTTCCGGCGGTACCGAAAAACGGCGGCGCGGAGTGCCGCTGTACTTGACACATTTTATATGTGATCAGTTATACAACTTCCCCCCAAAATCAGGTATGGTCATCTCAGGTCAGGTCACCAGTGCAGATCAAGTGCCCTTACCTCCAAAAGTTTTCAAGAAATCCTAAGTAAGGACAGGGTTAATCCGTCGAATTGAAACTCATACCACATAATGGGGCCACCGAGTACTACACAATATATTCCGGGATTCTTTATATAACAATTGAGCGAAAAATGGCTCTGTTTATGTAGATACAGCTTAGAATGCCTTCTTATTTTCCAAATCGTAGTTTCTTAGGCCTGGGTGGAGATCCTGGGGGTTTGGGGTTTTCAAAATCCCAAAATCCCTCCTGGATTTTGGGTCGCCCATATCCTTTGTACAGGGCATGTATTGCCGTGCCAGCGTTAACCCACCCAGAGCCCCCCCCCGTCCTGGATCGAAAGAGATCTCCAGCCCTGATCCTAAGCCCCTTTCCAGGTTCATATTGCAAGTTTTGACCTGTTACCTCTGAGAGGCTATCTGGAACTTCTTGAGCAGGTTTGCAGTCTTGGGTTAATAGCGCAGAGCTGCAAAAAGTCGGGCTCTCGGGTCATAAAGTGCCCGACAGATTTTAGGGCACGGTATGGTCTTGCGACAGATCTTACAATCTGTGAGAAAAAATCTTGAAAGGAAGCAGAAAATATTTTTTGTTCTAAAAAAACTCAATATTAGAATTGTCACCTCTTTCACTCAACAAGTTTTCATGAATTTGCACCTCTCCCATATCAAGCCAGTGTGCGGCAAGAACCGATGGAAAATCGAGGGCTTATGCACAGAGGGTCTTTTCGAGGGACTTATGAATCGAGGAACCTTTGAATAGAGGGCCTTATGCACAGAGGGCCTTTTAAACGTCACCCAGAAAATCCTCTGCTGGAAAAATTCCTTCACGGGCCTGTCGGGCCCGATTTTTATTCCATAGCACGCGACAGCTTGGCCCGACAGGCCGCCGTAAAGGTAAAGGTGACAGGCAAAACAGATTTTTCCTTCGTTTCCTTCGTTTGGAAGTACGCTCAACGCTGCCGCAAGAGCGCTGTTTGAACAGCGCCTTGCGGCAAAGCCGGTGTAAAAGGTATCTTTGGTTTGAAGAAAAGCAGCCCTGCGGTTTGGTGTGTTGCCTTGTGGATATGGCGGAGGCCAAGGCCCTGGCTGTGTTTTTGATTATTTTTCTCTTGCATTACTTTGGTATACATCTTGAGTAAACTGGTTGAGCCTGGATTTCATCGTCCATAGTTGAAGGGGCTGATAAATGGCTCCGATTAAGCTGAAGCCCCTTCCACCGTCCCGTGTCAAGCTTAAATGTGGATTTGAGTGATGTGGGTATTTTGGCGAGAAACGTTTTTTTAAGGAGCATCAGCGAATCAAGCATTCTGGGCTGCCCTGCAAGTTCAGGAACAGTGGTTTTGGCCAAGGAGGTCGTTTTGAAGCATGGATCAAACAGCGGGCAGATCAGAACAGTGTGGGGAGAAAACAGAAGTAAGTGATGTGGTGTTCGTTGTAATTTCGGCAGCTTACATTTATTTCCACACAGTATGTTATGCTCACCGTTGATCAATAATTTTAAATGATATTAATAAGGGAAAATGAATTTTACCAGCTGACTGGTCAAATTAGACTAAAACATTTGATTTTCCCTTCCATCTTCTTTTAAATCCAATGCCTGTTTGTCCAGAATTAACCACAAAAGTTGCATACCTTCATCAGTGGATTTGTAGATGCCAAAGAAACAAAACTCTTCACCTTTCCACATTAATTTGAGTTTTAAGTACCAAACTATTTCTCCTATTTCATTTTATTCACTTACCTAAATATGCCTATGATCTATGTCAAGGGGACAAAGATATAACAAAAACACAGCCTAGTGCAACCTTTACTCATTCCTTTTACTCTTAACTTCCTTGGAAACATGATATTTATTTGACATTTACTATCTAACTGACTTAAGGTTATTTATTAGCCTCATGAACTTCAGATCCTAAACCACGTACCCTCATGGAAATGAGCACGGCAATGCATGAAAAACTTTGAGATAGCCAACAGCTTCAAAATTTAGGATTTTTCATGTAAACATGCATTTAAAGTCATGGAAGCTAATATTACATGTTTGTATTTAACTACAAGTAGCCATGATCCTTAAAAACACTTTCGAATATCAAAAGTACCCCTCCAATCTTGTTTGTCTGGCCATCAGAGCAAAATCCATATATAAATTTTGGGGTTCCTTCCAAATTACCCCTCCCACCTCCAAAAAACTGAAATCATGAAAATCTGCAGAAGCTGGCATAAGTAACCGCATGGTTTGGGAACCAGGTCAGCTTTCTTCCATTGCAAACTATATTTTTTAAGTATTCTGGGCTGGACTATGTAACATAATAACAAAATATCACTTATTCTCATTCTAGTGCAGCATTTTTGTCAATGGCGGCTGCAGAGGACTGAAAAAGGGGGCTGCTTTTCATGTTATTGTATATTTCCACCTGTGACCTAAATCATCTGAATTCAAGACTGAGTCTTATTCAAGACCCAGTCGAGCTGAGTTTGACACACACTATTTGTATGCTGTACGTCCACAAATCTCAAATTACATCCAATAATAAATTTCCTTTACCAATGGTGACTCCAGAAAATGGGAATTGGTGGTTCAGTATTCAATTTGTTATAGGTTTCTGCCGATAACCTTAATTTCCTGAGCGTGTCTGATAATTGAAAACCCGAAGAACAGTCTCAGTTCTAGAGTTTTGAAAATTAATAGACTTGTGTCATTACACTAGACTTTCCATAGGCGGCTTCAGAGCACGAAAAATAAGGATATCACACATATAAGGATCAGAGCACAGAAATAAGAATAAAGATATCCATTGGTGCCAAACTTGAAGTTTTTATGCTAATTTTAATATTTTCTATTAAGAATGTGGAAAAAGAGTAGGAACATTTTACCAATTGAATGGGTTTTAGACAATTTTAATAGTCCTATCCTAACCACCCGACAGATTTGGAGGTTTTTCGAAAGTGCCCGACAGATTTGAGATTTTTGCAGCTCTGTAATAGCGTTGCAGGAGACGACGATACAGTTTTTATTTTGACACCATTACGTTTGGATTACTATTGTGAGTCCATTAATATGCATATTGACTATGCCAGGTCAGATAGTGACCTTGACCTGACCTCAGGTCAAGTCATTGTTATGTTTTGACCTGGTATAGTCATATCACACATCATTTGATTTGTCGTAACCAGAGAAAGCGAACGGTGCCTAAAAATTTATTCTTACTCAACTTTGTCAGACGCTAGAGCCCAGAAACTCTTCTTTAACCTGTCACCTTTTTGACTTGTCATGGCCTCAATATTGCCCTGAGCCAAATTATGTATGTTGTTATGATGACTGATTTAATTTTTTCGTGAATTATTTTGAGCTATCACCAGCATTCACGTTTTTCGCTATTCTGCAAAAGAGTAGAGATCGGGGGGCTGGTTGAACACCCTCCCTCACCAGGGCGTAGGTGGCAGAGAGGTCCATCGGCAGTCGATGGGTGTTGACAGGGTGTTGATACCAAACCATGCTTATACGAGGAAAATGCCTTGCCTTCTGGTTTTTGCTTTATCGAAACGCTTACTCTACTGCCAAACATCACTAGCTGTTATTCCGACCTCTCTAAGTGTATTCGCTTTCTGAAACATGGCTGCCAAATAGTATTATTCCTATTTCAATGTGGTGTGCAACACTACCGTAACTTGGTACGGTTGTTCGTCTGCATAGCCAGCGGCGCCTGCTGCCCCTCCCCTTCCCCACTCTCAGTCGCCCGGCGCCTCAGGGCGTTTACCACCGCGGATCCCTGACCTGCGACCCCGGAGCACGCGCTATCGCTCGGATGAGGTTAGTGAAGCTTTGTTCCCGAGTCCACTAGATTAAAGGGAATGTGGCACCTTCACAACGTGATTTAACTGAGATAGCCAAGTTGTAAATCAGGTCGGAAAACCCGGTGCTCCATATTTCATTTGTCATGGAACTCGATATTTCCGTAGAAAAAAACTAAACCTACCTGACACCAGCCCCCTCAGCCTCCCGTCGCCGGCGGATTGTTGTGATGATGATGATGATTGGGGTTTTAGGGCACTGCAGCTGCAGAGGCTATACGTGCCCATTGTTGTGAGCTACTGGTGTGACGACATATGCTGACGTCACGATGAGCATCGCCAATCGTAGCCCTTGAAGCGTTTCAAGTACGGTAGTGGTTGCCAGATCGTGATATCATCCACAGGCTGATATGTATTTCTTTTCTAGAGGAGTATTTTTAAAAACCAAATATTGAGCTTATTGTACATTTTTCAGAGAAATTGTGAGTGGTTTCATTATTTTTTACTAAAAGTACGCCTAATAACACTAAATTCAGGATTCGACCTGCCATTCCTTTAAACGGTCAGCATCCATAGCAGAACGAGAGGTAATTGACAAAATGTGTGTTCGAATTCAGGATAAGATGAACCTGCGGTAATTAATTATTTCAATGATGTATTAGGGCACCAGTAGTATGATATACGTTGAAAGGTCCAGGCTTTACATAACATAGATACAGACAACGCGATGTGCTCGTTCTGTGCTGTTAAGAACTGGCAGAGATCGTGTAGATAGTATAATGTGTTGCTCTGAGACAGGTGGTATAATGTGTTGTTCTGAGACCTTGTGTTGTTCTGAGACCTGTTGGTGGTATAATGCGTTGTTCTGAGACCTGCAGGTAGTTTAGGTAATGTTTGTTCTTTTCTGTGTATGTGTTGTTCTGAGACCTATGTGTAGCTACATGTAACTACTGTGTATATACTTATAATGTGTTGATATGCCTCTGATCCAAGGCAAACCGCTGATGTTTTCAGGGCAAATATGTTATATTCATTATTCAAATTAAATATGTTTAACGTTTTGGACCCAAGTAGGTATCGAGGCAGGAAAATTGACATCGACTTCCTATCTCTCACTGCCCGAGATAGACTGAAAGATATGGGACAGCAACTATTGTTTGCAACATCTTAAGAAAGCTTAAAAGCTTAAAAAGCTTTCTTTTCGAAGATACTTTTTGTAAGCAAGTCTAAATGAAGGATTTTGCTGAGAATAAGGACCCATTCGACCTCTTTCAAGGGCAGATCTTTCAAATTATCATTTCTTAGAAAGTTACGAGCACAGGGGAAAATGCAATGTGTATAGCAATTCATCTACCTTATATGAACGGATCGGAGGACAGGGTGCCAACTGTACACTTATTTCTAAGAAATAGAAATGGAAATGAGTGGTGGATCCAGGACTTCATTTCGGGGCAGGGGCTAGAGGATCGAGCCCACCATTGCCTCTCAACTGCCTCCGGATATGCATCTACTATAGGTACTCGGCCATTTCAGGGGGTTTGAGCCCCTGGCTCCCTCCCTTCCATCCGCCACTGATGGAAACATTAACTCGCCTAGCTTCTGAGCAGCTGTTTATAGCTGCTACCTCACCGGCATTAACCTACGGTCGCGTTGTGTAGTGGTTATCACATCTGCTTTACACGCAGAAGGTCCTCGGTTCGAACCCGAGCGCGACCACTATTTGTTACCACTTAACACCCGCGCTGGAGAGGGGACTGGCACTGAGGCTCACTGGAGGAGGAGCTGGTAGGGCTCCCTGAGATGTCGGAAACTGAAAGGCTCAGAAAAACGCCGGCTGGGGTGTGAATGGGGCTGTAGTGATCTTCATCGTGGCTGACGTTCATTGGCCTAGATCAATATTTTCAAGGCCAAACGAGGTTATGAATTCAAATCTTGGCCATGTACGTTAAAGTAATAGTAGTCCTAGTAATATTAATTTTCTCTTCATATACGCTTCTTATTCCACTGGCCAGGTTTGCCGTGACAGTTACATGAAATGGGTCGGAAATACTTTCCGTTTGAATCGGTTCGCCTCCAGGTGATTCTGGGGCGAAGCGGAAACGTGAGAGCTTCCTCCATCGGAGCCGGCAGCCGAACTTTTGGTCTCGGTTTAAACCTTCATTTAAACATTTTCAACATACGGAAACCATGCAGTGGCTGCAAACGCTTTTTCAGATGGACGATATTTTCCAAGAATAGGCATAGGAATGTTGTGCTGCCTAAGTCAGACATAAACTGAATTTTATTTGCGGGAAACCCTATAGATCACCAGTATTGATGCCTTTTGTAGATATCAGCCAATCTTACATCGGTCGAATTCGGGATTTTACGGGGATCGTAAATATCTGCAGGACATGAAAAGAAAGGCTGGTAAGCTTCTCCACTTTCTACCCAGATGTAATTCGACATGACTTGTTGGATTATGATGATGAAGATACGGAACCTAGACATGTTACGGTCATCTTTTCCTTGTGCTTGAGTATACGAACACGGAAAACTCTGGTCGGAGAGCTACAGTCGGACTTGCTAGAGAGCCACGGAGGGAGAAATTATGATGATGCTTTCAGCTAAAACCACTCTCTCAATATTATAAATGGTGGGAACTGGGCCGAATGGAGCGAAAGCAGACTGGAGCCAGCAAAACGTATCCCGGAGAAATGTTTGGGATAATTATGAGCAATACCCCGCTTTTTATTTAGAAGGGCGCGAGGACATAGCGCAGTGACTGCTATAGACACTCACCCGGTTTCAGATACAACGGAGATAAGGTATGCCTTAGCTGACTATAAGTATCTGTCTGTCTGTGAACCTGAAAGTGCTGCTCTCTGAAGAAGATTCAAAGACACAAGTGGATCGAGGGTGTAGGAACACGCCCCCCCTTCATGGACTAGAATTGGCGCCTCAGGTCCAAAGGGCGCCCCCTGACCAAGGAACCAACTCATATCGGAAATTTGTATCTGTTTAAGTGCAAAGGTCCGTTGAATTCACGTCTGGGTGGCTTCGCCGCCAAGAGCCCACACAATATTCTCCCCTCTCAGTCTCATTATCATAACACCCAGCGGTAGCAGACATTCGTCATCATTAGGGTCTGGAATGGCCGCAGACTGGTGCTTTACGCGTGGATATATCACCTTCAAACTTTTGAGTATCAGCCAGGTGGCGTCGCCACATATTTTTTCATGGGGGTTACGAACTCCAACTTGGCAACGACTGGGGTCGGGATGGAAGGGAAAGCGACAACTTGAAGGCCGTCTGGAAGAGCGATATCGAGACAATTCACCGGTAACCAGCTTGAGAACATCTGCGTAGGTCCACCTTGATGGGAGAAAGGGCTAAAAATGGTCAAGTACCGACAGAAACTTAGAAGAACGGCGACTCTGACTCACTAGCCGAGGTGAAGGGAGGCATGCCCCTGTCACCCTAGCCTTCGACATTCATGATATTACAACATAGAACAGGTCTAAAAGCCTGGCGGTTAAACTGAACCTTTGTTAATGGGCTGCTCATATATGCCGTCAGAAAATTGTGGGGATGTCCGGACCTCTTCCCCCTCAGCAGCCGTCAGCAAATGGCTGAACCCCTGCCCTCGTCTTCAGCAATTGTCGGTAAATTTGCCACCCAACCCCCTCCCGTTAGCAAAACTTTTATCCGTCTCGAAAACAGTAGTGAGAGATGCTAAAAGTGTAACATGCAAAAAGAAAAAAAGGTGCACAGACTTCATTGGGCTTTTATTCGGGCACAATATGTCCACGGAATCCTCAACGGTTGTACCAATAGCTTAATAGGAACTAAATTGACAGACTGATTTCTACAAACTGGCAGAACTGACCAATGTCCCTGTTTTTGCCTCGGCTGGATCGAGGTCTTGCCATGGAGACCGGCTCTGGGACTCTCACTGGATTCAGGTACAGAGCTGCAGTCTACGGACACTGGACTCTCACTGGAGTCGGGTACCGAGCTGCAGTCTACGGACTTTGGACTCTCACTGAAGTCGGGTACCGAGCTGCAGTCTACGGACACTGGACTCTCACTAGAGTCGGGTACCGAGCTGCAGTCTACGGACTCTGGACTCTCACTGGAGTCGGGTACCGAGCTGCAGTCTACGGACTCGCACTGGATTCGGGTACCGAGCTAGAGTCTATGGACTTTGGACTCTCACTGAAGTCGGGTACCGAGCTGCAGTCTACGGACTCTGCACTCTCACTGGATTCGGGTACCGAGCTGCAGTCTACGGACTCTGGACTCTCACTGGAGTCGGGTACCGAGCTGCAGTCTACGGACATTGGACTCTCACTGAAGTCGGGTACCGAGCTGCAGTCTACGGACATTGGACTCTCACTGGAGTCGGGTACCGAGCTGCAGTCTACGGACACTGGACTCTCACTGGAGTCGGGTACCGAGCTGCAGTCTACGGACATTGGACTCTCACTGAAGTCTGGTACCGAGCTGCAGTCTACGGACATTGGACTCTCACTGGAGTCGGGTACCGAGCTGCAGTCTACGGACACTGGACTCTCCCTAGAGTCGGGTGCCGAGCTGCAGTCTACGGACACTGGACTCTCACTGGAGTCGGGTACCGAGCTGCAGTCTACGGACACTGGACTCTCACTAGAGTCGGGTACCGAGCTGCAGTCTACGGACTTTGGACTCTCACTGGAGTCGGGTACCGAGCTGCAGTCTACGGACACTGGACTCTCACTGGAGTCGGGTACCGAGCTGCAGTCTACGGACACTGGACTCTCACTGGAGTCGGGTACCGAGCTGCAGTCTACGGACTCGCACTGGATTCGGGTACCGAGCTAGAGTCTATGGACTTTGGACTCTCACTGAAGTCGGGTACCGAGCTGCAGTCTACGGACTCTGCACTCTCACTGGATTCGGGTACCGAGCTGCAGTCTACGGACTCTGGACTCTCACTGGAGTCGGGTACCGAGCTGCAGTCTACGGACATTGGACTCTCACTGAAGTCGGGTACCGAGCTGTAGTCTACGGACATTGGACTCTCACTGGAGTCGGGTACCGAGCTGCAGTCTACGGACTTTGGACTCTCACTGGATTCGGGTACCGAGCTGCAGTCTACGGACACTGGACTCTCACTAGAGTCGGGTACCGAGCTGCAGTCTACGGACTCTGGACTCACACTGAAGTCGGGTACCGAGCTGCAGTCTACGGGCTCTGAACTCTCACTGGAGTCGGGTACCAAGCTGCAGTCTACGGACATTGACAATCATTGGTTATTGAGTGTTTGAACCCACTTAAAAATGATCAACTCATCTCTTTGAGCCCTGGTCATTCTTGCACAGCTCTTGCTAAGTGAAACAATTTAGGTCAGCTGATGAGTTCTCTTCCGCTCCGAAGATACCGTTCGATCAAGTGGCGGACCCAGGACTTTATTTCTGGGAGACAAGGAGGTAAATATCGCGCCTGTCCTGCCATCGCCTTGGATCGGTCTCCACCTTTGCATTTGCTATAGGCACGCTGACGTTTCTGGGAGGGGAGGCTTGACCCCACCTTCATCCCTTGTACCTGTCACTGGTTCAATTGTCCACTTTATTCTTGGCTGGAATCTTAGTACTCTTGTTTTGCCTCATTATCACCCTATAACATGTGATGCCATCTGGTGGCGAAATTAACTCAAGGATAAATTGAACTGTTGAAGGATAAACGACATGTTTCAGTGATACTCTGCTGATGTAGCCCCCACCCCCCCCCATCCTGTCAGCAATCATCAGCAAGACCTCCCCCTTATTCTCCCCTTCGTCAGCGAAAGTCAGAAAATTTCAGGCCCCCTATCCCTTCGGTCGATGGCGTCATATGTGAGCAGACCCTAACTTGCAGCCTGTTTTTGATAAATCAGACTGATTGCGCTGACAATGCTGACATAGATCAGAGGGGTACCGTTTGTAATCCGTTTCGGAACGCGAGCCTTCTAATCGTGCTCGGGTAGGCCAATATACCTTTGCTTTACAGGGTAGGCAGCCGGAAGCTTCTGGTGAACCACGCACGATATGAGCTGAGGCACAAACAGCTGATAAATGGTCAGCAAGCAATGAACCACGCTCAGTGGTTATACAGAATCAGTTGGACTGGGAAATCTGTATTACATCAGCCTCCAACTTAGCCAAGAGCTTTTGGGAAGCTGAGCCGGGCTAACTGCTACCTGGAACTGACCAGCGTCGTCGCTTGCCGCAGCTCGCGTGAACACCTGGCTGTTTGCTATCCCTCAGAGCCGATTACAAGAGGGGCTAGCGTAAAGCTCCAAAGGGGCGTCCGTGGTTTCAGGGTGGGTGGTCGCTGTGATGTTGAGTCGTTGAGTCGATGATTTGAGTAGGTATTTGTGTTGAGCGGACTCACCGCTGGGAGGCTATCGCTGGGAAGTTCCAGCTGACTAATAGTGGAGGTAAATGGTTCGTTATGATCCCAGTTAAAGCCCCCAAACTCCTCGAATGCGTGGTAGCATCTCTGTCCACAGTAACCTCAATTAGAAACCTGGAATGTCTAGTATGGGTGGTAGCAGTTCCATCCCCGGTGACCCCAGTAAGAAATCCCCAATTTATTGTATGGACTTAGCAAGGTATCTAACATTTCAACCCCCACTGAGCCCAATTAGAAACCCCACGTTTCTAGAGTGGATGATAGCCCTCTGCGCCCCGTGACACAGTTCACAGTCGCTCCGAAAAGGCACGAGAATGATGGCCGGCACGCAAGTTTTCGGCGGCAACTGGCTAGATCTCCATTGGCTGCTGTCGGCTGATGATATTCGTAGGAATTAATGACCTAATCACCGATCTCGCTTGCCAGCATTAGTTTTGGCAGACGGAAATAAGTCATGAGTGGCGTTTTCTCCTGTCATTGCCAGCAAAATGACTGCAATTTTGCGTGGTGCAGGGTGTGTAAATGGCAACTTTGCCTCCCATATTCATCATCCTCACTTTCGCTTTCCGATTAGTCGCAGCGGCTACATCCAAGCACGCAAAAATGGCCCTTGTCACGCAAGAGAGCTGTCCCACATACATTGCTCACTGTCATCTGCGTTTCAGAATCAAGGGATCGCCGCGAAGTGTGCGTTTATGAAACCACAGCTAAATATTGCTGCCAAAGACTGGTTTCAAAAAGACAGCCATCAGCTGGGCCCCATACTCTGTTTTTGTACGAAGTAAAGTAGTCTGGAAGCTCCATTAGCTGATGGTTCTGGAATATTCATGACCGGGTGGCCCCGCATATCCAGCTGCAGTGCCCAGTGTTGCCGTGAGGATGCTGCTGGTTGTCAGCTGACAGATAGGTGTATCGGCTGAACACGCCGTCCACCTGGCTAGGGACGGGATTCCACCTGTGTTGCCCCGCGTCAGGCCCAGCCTTGCATGCGTACAGCCCAGTCGCTCCAATTTCTCACAGGGTAGCAAGTGCGGCCGACCGGCACATCTCTATGTACGCAGATACACGTTGTAGTGGAGACTTGGGCGATGCGCTGCTCAGTGGCAGAGCACCGGGCCTTCTGAGCCACAGGTCCCGAGATCGTGTCCCGCAGAGGCTCTGAATGAGTTTACCTGATCCCCGAAATCACTGCCAGCAGAGTGAGGGCTCGTGACGCTGTATAACCTTTGCATTTGGTGCGTTGTTAACAATTATTAAGTGGTGACTCGTGCAGAATACATGCGCATCTTAACGTTTCTGCTTTAATCACGGTTTACCTGAAACAGTGACACTTTGGCTTGTTTATGCTGACAGAAGCACATCCATGTGTTCTTTACAATTGGTAGTAGGATCTATGTTTCATTGGCTGCATTGTACCAAGTAAAGTGCGTTCGCCTTTTGACGGTTGAACTTCTCTGTCTTTGTCCCTGTGATTTTGTGCCATGCTGGGCTTTCTCGCACGCGAAAGGATGATGGAACGCATTTCCAAATGATTGCGTGGTCGTTGATCAGTGTCCTCCAATAGTGTGGCACGGTGTCGGGAGCGGAGGAAAAATACCCAGATATTATCTTTGATTGGACTTAGAATTAGAAACGAATAGCTATAGATGCTGTACAGCTTTTCTTTTAGCCCTCAGGAAACGCCTTGGTTTCAGTGTCGCTGTGAAATACTTACGAATAGTCCAATTATCAAGCTTGAACTGTTAAGGTAGAATAAGTGTGCTGAATCTGTATTTGAGCCAAGTGATGGATGCTGTGATGAGGTATGCATTGAATGATTGATGAGTTGTGTGACTACATACTAACCTACAACGTTTTTAAGGTCCCCAGACTCTTATCGGGGCTTCATTTGAGGTTCAAAAGAAAATACTGAATTTTCTTCTGTCTAACACGCACAGTGGAAGGGGTCCCAAAGTGCCCCAGCCTGGAGTTTCTCGGACAACCCGCCTATATTTCCGAGGAAGCCGGAAAACCGGTCGCAGGCAGAACATCTACATGGCTGTATTTGAGAGAATTCATGAGCGCGTTAATTGGTAAAATAATTTTGAAAATCGGTAAAAAATGTATTTCCTTGTAGGCTTTCAAATTCAAACGAATACCTTAACATCGCCACAATCGTGTGGCCGCACCAGTTCGCCTGCACTGTAGACCGAGGGATGATGTTATGATGCTATATAATCGGGATGATATGTCAACGTTACCTCACATGAAAGTCAATATCAAAATTAATGTTCATAGGTCAAAGTCATGTCAGCACTTTCAAAGTCAAGGACCCAGTGGCATGTCAAATGGCATGATCAACTCTGGAGCTTATTATTCTATAACGTCATAATAAAGGTTCCTCAATATTAAGATCAAGATCACAGGCCAAGTTCAAAGTTTATTGGTCAAAATCAACCCATCATTTCCCGCCGACCGGTTGCTATAGTGCCAGTTATAGTGAACAATGCTAAAAAATATGAACTTTACGACCTCATTTGACCTTGAAGACATCATCCTAGATGAATAGAAAGATAAATAATGTAGCTCACGATGATTCCTCATAAACCCGCTACTGGGCGCTCTTCTAACCCTTTTGTACTTACGAGATCTAAGGGGGTGGCACTTTAGGACACCCTCCACTAAGCGTGCTAAGAAAATGTTTGCCTGTTTTAGCCATTAAAAATGCCCTAGAAACGTCCTTAGAACTCACTTAACCTTTATGTGTCCTCCTCTCCGATCCACCTAGATCAGAGTTATAAAAAATGTGATACCTGAGGTTTTAGCAAGATGTATGTGCCATACTCATAGTGTAAATCCTGGCTGTAAATTAGTTTTGATCCGTGAGTAAGTTAATATTTCGTTGGAAATCACAAATGGATGCATTTCGAGACGACCGTACCTGAGCTAAGACATGGGCAGTGGTGGATAAAGGGGGAGCTAGGGGACTCAACTCCACCCCCCCCACCGAAATGTCAGAATACCTATAGTAACTGCATAGCTGGAGACTGTTCTGAGGCAATGGCGGGGGAGGCTCTAGCCACCGAGTCCCCGCTCCCAAATGAGGTCCTGGATCCGCCACCTGGCAATGAGCCTAGATAGGAACACAAATTTTGAGCTATATTTTGTGCTCTTAGTTATTGCGTTGCTATGCTCAATATTTCGTATTGTGTTTAAAGCACAGTAAGCGACTTGTTTGCGGTTCACCATTCCATGTATTTCTGAGGCGGCATCTGGTTTTTAGTCGGGGCGGCCGCCGGGCTCGGCTGATGCTTCATGGACGACCTCGGCCCGTCCCAACACAATGGAGCCGGGGTCGCGGGGTGCCGGGGATACTGACCAGACTTGTCACGCCCTCGTGACAGCGCGCCAGGCCCGCTAACGAACTAACGTGCTCCACAGAAATGCCGACTCTTTCAGTCACATTTTACTGAGGCTAAGCTCAAGAGCACTTAATTGGCGGGGTTAGCGAGACACTGGGTTTTGAGACATGATTCGAATGCCAGGCGCCTTCGTTTTACCCTTTTTCTTTGTTATGATTTGATTACCGTACAAGAAAGAAAAGAGAGGAAACGTGTACAGATCAAATGTCATATGTTAGTAGATTCCACTATAGTACATTTCGAAGTTTCTTTCGCCAACAGTCGGCGTTTTAGGAAAATGTTATCAAAAGATTGTTTTGTTCACTGTAGTAGACTTCAATGTGGCTTTTCTCCAGCTCCCACAAAGTTATGAATAGGTTAGAAGAATACATCGACACCCATGGACACCGAAAACTGCCAATTTCTCCAACAGCCTGCATTTCTAGCGCCACCCCCCCCATTTTGATGCCACAGCTGGGCGCCTTGCCAGCTACTGCCATGTCACTTTACGCTGTGTTGATTCACGTGCATGTCATTGCTTAACTAGGCTCGACAGTTTGATGTCACCGCAGATTCCCACGCTTCCTTTTGGAGCTAACGCTGAGTTGTGCTCATGCGATCAAATCCGGTTTTTTTAGAAGACTGGAAAGTGTGGGGAGTACGAAGAAGCGGTCTGGATAAGTCGTCTTGCACAGGATGATAAAATGCCGCCGAAAATGAGGATTTATTTTATTTGTACTAAGATTCTTAACAAGTAATGGTTATCATAACGGTTCCTTAAGCTGGGGCCTGAACTGAAATACCCATGCCTAGCCTTATGAAATCATCCGACGTGCTGGGCTAAGCTGATACGACTTGACAGTGAAGCTTCCAACTATTTTTAGGTTTTTAATGCAAAATGACCTGCCTCCTCGAATCCTGGATGTAAAATAGATTTCATACACTGGGATTACTTGTTCTGGCACAGCCCTTCGTCAGAATCAGCACGATACAACGGGTAAAATAACAAACACTTGGTCATAGTGTAGCAAGACCTCTAATTGAGTTTCATAGAGCCTTTCATTGAGCCTTTTAGAATGAATTCCTAAAAGTTGGATGTCGTGGCAATCATACTCTGGCCACCCCTAACCCATGGATGATGTGCACAATGCAGTGAAAGTAGACCAGTAGGTGTGTGACAGACTTTTCATTTGTTTCAGCCAGTCATTATTTTTTTTGTCGATAAAAATTTGCTCAATCATTTTAATTGGTCAGTTGTTGTTTTTCCTTTTTTAAACGCTGACTGCAGCTAAAATGCTAACAAGAGCCATTTCTCTATCACTATTACATATAATGGTAAACGAGTACAATGATTGCAAACCTCCAATTTATTTCCACCCTGATGCTATCCATTATTGTATTTGTATACAATATTTAATCAAATTTATATGAATTCATTCTAAAAGGCAATAATATGAAACTCAACTCGAGATCCTGCTACACTATGACCATGATTTTGTAATTTTACCCGTTTTATCGTGCCGATTCTGATGACAAACTGTGCCCGAATATATAACCCCCGTGTATCAGATTAGTTTTATATCCAGGATTCGAGGAGGCAGGCCATTTAACATCTTGTCAACTTATAATCATGCTCCTCGCCTCAGCATTCCGAATTTTTTCTAGAGGTTTCTTCAATCCGTGCTGATATTGTGTTCAGAACAGATTCGCATGTCATTTTTCTTAGTCCTATGATTCCTGACGTATTGCCGTGTATTTCTGAGAATTACGGCCAGCGTTAAGCTTGCCATCTGTGGTTTGCCTTTAATGCTCGCTTGTGCCTGTTAAGTCAGAAGGATCATTTCATGCTTAGTGGCACAGCTTAACCCGGGGTCCAGCCTCGGAGCTGGAGCTATCCGTGCCCTGTGCTCAGGCTAATGTCTTATGTTTATGTTTTGTGTAGAGTGGAATTGATTTTTCAGTTTATGCCTCTTACAGTCGAATTCTGGCAGCTCAACATGTCTCTTAACTTGATTGATTTGGTTCCGGACTTGTAATAGCATCGATGAGGTAGCCTAGTGTTGATCGCAAGTGGATATATTTAATAAATACGTGACTCATTTTCTAGAAGCAAATTACCACCGTAACACTTTGTGCTACAGTTGCATGATCTGCGCCAACAACTGCAATATTCGTTTAATATGGTATCAATAATATGAATTGAACTGATTTTCCTTTCTGAATTCCCAGAAAAAAACAGGGGTATGCAGCAAGTCCTTTACTCAGCTTTGTAAGACCTCTTTCTGAGGCAAAAAAATGTCATGACCAGAGGCTGGGCGTAGCAAGACCTCGAACTGAATTTCAAACTTGATGTTCCTGTGCGCGGTGTGAATTTCGGGTGGAAAAGGAAGATAGAAAGATTGTGTCTGACAGGGTGTGATGAAAACGTGTGTATCCGACTCGAATACGATTTTCTAGTATACTCTTATCTTTGTCTCATATCATCAGTGACTTACAGGGTTTTCGGACTTCCAATGATCTGGAATTGAACATTTAATTCTGCCACTGATCTTATCTTTGTCTCATATCATCAGTGACTTACAGGGTTTTCGGACTTCCAATGATCTGGAATTGAACATTTAATTCTGCCACTGATTGATGTATATATTGCTGATGAATGACATCTTATTTAGGAAAAACGCTTGGGCTTACTTGCATCTGTATATTTACACCTTGCCGGGTAAACTTGTGAATCAGTCATTAATTTCCTTAATTAACTGATTCATTCACCGGGTGAATCATTCAATAATTTCATTGATTAATTGATTCATTCGCCGAGTGAATCATTCATTAATTTTGCTGCACCATTCTAGTTTGCCAGCCTAGAAGCTATGCTTCTACAGTCGAGCCACCTCTCATGAACATGTGCGGCGCCCTCGCTGTCAGGGGCTGAAAGGTCAGCACGGTCTGGAGACAGATGCCCCCGGGCGGAAATCATCGCTCGGCGACAAAGCTGCTTAATGATTGGACGGCCAGAGGAGCTCGGAGGCCGTTGTCATGGGCTGTTTTTTGCAGTGCCTTCAAAAATACCAGGGTTGGATTAACTGAATGGCCATGTCAGGGATCACGCGGTGCCCCTGTTTATAAAAAGTAACTGGTAGTCAACAATGATTGGTGCTAAACAAATGGTGTTTAGTCTTCCTTCAAAAGCAGGTGTAGTGCTATCTACAGCCCCGGCTGGATACTTATGTTTCAAGCACCCGAGAGGGATGCATGGCTCTTCTTGAGCCAAACACAGACGTTAAAGGTGGGACGGGGAGCGCCCCCTCCCCCTCACGCACGTACACACATTATGAACCGGGTGCGTCCTCCCGTAATTGAGAGATGCAGTCATCGTTTTCTGTTTTCCCTTTCTCCCGTTTACCAACGCAGATATACGTAAATGACCTCTAATACAATGTGTAAGTATTACATCGGCCTCGGTGAAAAAATATCGTGATTTCTTATAGGCTATCCATAACAATAGCCCTTTTTGCTATATCGCACCAGGAACTGTTGCGAGATAGCGCTGTTTGCTATCTCGCACCAGGAACCGCCGAGTTTGAGGGGGTGTTTGAAGCCCCCCACCAGGGCAAAGGTGACTTGGAGGTCCGCTGGGGCGGGTGTTGAGTTGGGTGTCCACCGTCCGCTGTCGGGAACGATGGTCCAACCCCAGTCGTGATCACGCACACCTGTGACGAAACTGGGACGCGGCATAATCTCCGCCTGATACCACAGGCGCTCATTTCACAATACCCCATATGCACGAGGGCAGGGCAAATATCGGGACTGCTCATCCGAGCTGCTGGTGCCAAGGTTCTCTGGAGAGAAGATATGGAAAAACAAGCTGAATGAGAGCAAGACCTGACAGTAGGTGAAAAGATTACGTCAGAAGCAGAGTGGCTGTAAATAGGCGTGAGACCTTAGGTGACCTGTATCAGAAGGCTCCCGGAATATCCTTCCAACAGGGAAAGAGTTGGTGACGCCGTATAACCCTGGAAGTTGTTGCGTCGATAAGCCCCAAAATTATAACTGTCATAGAAAATGTATTTTCGAGGATGAGCGCTGGAGGAGGAAGCTCAAATATAAAGCTATATAACTGAGCAAAGAGCAATGGTGACAGAATACTGCCCTCAGTACGTTCTGGAACGCCTGAGGGCAGTATTCTGTCACCATTGCTCTTTGCTCTGTTTGTGAACGATCTTTCGGACAAAATCAAAACGAATTGTCTTCTCTTTGCCGACGATGTCAAAATTTACCACAAAATAGTCTCTGTCCAGGACACAGAACTGCTCCAGGCCGACCTCACGTCTTTGGCTAAATGGTCCAACGATTGGAAGTTGAAGCTGAATCCTGATAAATGCAAATCATTTAAGATTACCCTGAAGCGAAAACCGATCAAAGCCACGTACAAAATTCAAAGTACTGCTTTAGAAAACGTTACCAAAATTCGCGATCTCGGCGTGTGGCTTGATACAAAATTGACTTTCAGCGAACACATTGACACGACTATTAGCAAGGCGAACAGAGCATTGGGCGTGATGATCAGGACTCTCCAGTCGAACCATGCAGTGGGAGGACTGAAACCAGAACCTCTTCTGGCAGCATATTTCGGCAACATCAGGTCCGTTTTAGAATTCGGTTGCATCATCTGGGGGGAGCTGCCAGGACACATCTCGACAGACTCGAAAAAATTCAGCATAAATTTCTTATTTGGCTCGCTGCTACGGCCCGCGTTCCCTCAACATCTTTGGCATACACAGACCTTCTGAAATTGTTCAAAATCACTAGTCTTGCAAATAGAAGATATCAGTACGATGTTCTTTTCGCTCACAAAATTCTCACTGGCAATGTGGACTCTGCCCTCCTGCTCGGGAGCTTCCCACTCCATGTCCCTGCGCGAAACACGAGAGTGGGAAATAGAACTTTCCTACACGTACCATATGCCAGGGTGGAAACGATAAGATCTGGACTGTTCTGTCGTGCTGCCTCTGCAGTGAACTCTTTTCTCACTGCCTGCCAACGCGCAGACCCTTTTAGATCTACTTTTGGCCAGTTCAGATCTCAGGTACGCACGTATGTTAAACAGATGCCTTAGTGATTCATGCGTGTTTTGTTTTTATGTTTTATCATGTTTTTTACCGTATACCATTGCGCTGTTCATCATCTCATCATGTATTTATCAATGTGTTCACCCAAATTTTTAATTTACATCTAGACCATGGCCGTTTATTATTGGCATACAATACATTTTAGTCATTCGTGTATGCCATGTCCACCTCATCAGATATTTTAAGCTCATGCATGCTGTGATATTGGTCGCCCACTAAGGGTTACATGAGCATCGGTCATTTAAGCGCTTATTTACATCATCTCTTTTATTGTGTTTTGTAAATATGTGTGTTTTACCAGCGTGACTTGAGCTGTAATTGGGGTTTACCTGTTGCTCATCAACGATGAATAAATAAATAAATAAATAAAAATAAACTTGAAACACGTGTAGACAGTTGGTACTAGATGGCATTTTCTCCATAGGGAGAGCATTATGTGGAAAGGTCTTATTTCTTGTGATTGCTTATTTGATTTTTTTCAGTCTCTAGAAACATTGCACATTTTCACCAGATTATATTATTTTTTTAAATTCACCTTGAAGCTTCTCTGTACCGTTTCACAGCCTCATTAGCTCTCCCAAGAATAGCGTTCCCCACTCAGTTGCGCAAGCCGCTGATGTATATAAACGCATGCATTCTATTAACTCCTTTCACACCATTCTACGTATGTGACCTTCTTTTCTATAGCTTACGTTTAAGATTCCGTCTGTGTTTCGTTTTGCACTTCGACTCCCAACGCCTTCCGGCCACCGCACAGTGGGCCCGCGGACCCTCAAAAGCGCTTATTATTCGGATTTCGTAAGTTCAAAAATATTGCTGTTTTATGGGTGTCATCAGTGTGAAATTAAATGTAGAATACGATGGCATTCTTATTTTTTTCTAAACGACTACAAAACTCTGTGCAGAAACAGTCTGAAGACGAGGTTTCCACCGAAAGCGTTTCGGAGCGCACTTATCGCCTGAATTTCCTTATTTGTTCACAAGTGTTTTTCAACGTTTCAAAGGCTTAGACATTAGTTTTATGGCTTTTGTTTCTAGGAACGGAGTGTTCCAAATATGTTAGTACATGTTTTAACGTGATTTCGTGTATTGGTCAGGTATGGGGAGCAAATTTACCAAGTAATGTTATTGACGGAGATAGATTTGATCAAACTATATTTGAAATAGAGTTTAAAAATATATCACCTTGTGCCGCAGTGAAACTTGGTCCACAAACTAGCTGAAGGTGTTTACTTTCATGCCTTATAATTACTTTTTGCCCGATTTTGCCCGAATTCGTATTATGAGCATATTTGTTGTTCAGTGCAATGCACGGGTGCGGTCATGGTATTACACTATTACAAGCCAAATGGTAGAAATTGTTCATTTTTAAGGCAGGTGTCGGCAAGTTTTCCTTTAGGATTCGTCTCGAGTCCCGGTTAACACAATTCTGAGCTATTTCGTAGACCTGCAGGTTACGCAATCTTTTCCAGGTCACATTGGGTCAAATGCTTTACACAGGAAATATGGGTATTGTCTAAACACCGCTCGGGGCATAAGATAATGTGCAGATTGGCCTGGGTTTGCCACTCGCTTTACACTAAATGCATCAGATGATTACCTCGCTTGCACGAGAACTGATCACGAGAGCTCAAATCTGATATGAGACGAAATATAAGACGGTCGTTTCCTTGAGTTAGAAGTGGCCTGGTACAGAGGAACAATAGGCCCCTGACTCAGTTGGAGAGGTGCCTTGCTCTAGCGAACTGTGGTTTTGTAGTGGGAAAAATGATCTCACGAAGGGATGTGTTTAACTTTGTGCGTGGCAATATTGTTATCAACAGAGTGGCAGCGGATGACGAAGTGTCATATGTTAAGGACACATTACAGGGCGGATTCAGTGAGCATAAAAGAGACACGTGCGGTCGGAAATTACAATTTTTATTGCAAGGCTGAAGCGGAAATGGCAAGCAAGTCACAGGACCCTAAACCGCTTCTTGGAGGAGGAGAAACAGTGGCTGAATGAGTGTTCCATCGCAGCAGATTCACCGAGGGTATTGGAGCCTGTTGACCTTGACCAGCCATGTACAAGTCGGGGTCCTTGTCGGCCTGTGGGTTTATGTGGAACACTTTCTGGTAGCTCCAAACGTCGTCGAACCTCCGCTTTCATGGCTGGTTACTCCTCTGCAGAGCTTTTGAATGTCACACGCTCCAAAGCGCCAGGGCCTTTCTGGTTTTCTCAAAGACGTGACCGTGGCCCCCACAAGACCTACTAAGGTAAGAGAAATGCTAAGAAAAACCAGCAAATACCTCAATACGATACACAGACGAAGAAGCACTTGCTGTGTTCATTGAAGGGCAGCATACGAAGCAAACCTGGCAGTTTACCAGAGAGTCGGCCAAGAGTCAGAATCAGGGGCGTAGCCAGGATTTCGCTCAGGGGAGGGCAGCGCCCCGAAAAAGGTCCCAGCGACAGCGCCAAAAGGGCCCTGATGGGTAAAAAGGGTTCTGCTTGTTACAGAATAGAGTGCTGAAGAGGGCTTAAGAGGGCCCTGTCTGGTATGAAATTTCATATTTGACCACAGAGCATAGTGCGGGCGAGCGCTTCGCGCGACCCGTGTCCTCAGGGGGCCCTCAGGAGGCCCTCAGGGGGGGTGGCTGTCCCTGCCCCCCTTGGCTACGCCCCTGGTTAGAATGTCAGAATGCCGACATATGTCCTCCATACGACATCCCAAAGGCAAAAGAAATTGTTATCCGGAGGGGTATATTACTATGTATATTATCCTAGTAATATTATGCCAATAGCTAGACATAGGCTGCAGATACAGCAAAAACAGCCTCGAAAACTACTCGGGGGCATTTAAAAACCTTAGATATAAAATATCGCTGATGTAGCCTCAATAGTTCGACGGTAATTAATTTTAAGCGCTTCTGAGCGCCCGCCGGCCCACTGTGCACCGGTGCGCCTTCGACACAATTTCAGAGCAGTTAATTACTCGCTGTCGTCCACATTGTTGCTGGGACTTCCTCATTCCAGCCCGTGGTGCTACCGTCCGCCCGTCCCTGCCGTCTCCGGTGTTAGCGTTCTATTAGCGTCGCTGTCTTCCCGGCGATTACGCTGCAATCTTCCCACCCTGACCCGCCACGGCGGCCGCCCCTCCCCGTGCTGCTCCTTCCGTGTTACACGCCCCTCCCTCCCTCCTCTTCGTTGCAATCGTCATGGTTAGCCGGGCATTCCAGTCTGGTTGGCCTATCGCCCCAGCGGCATGTGCGATGCAGATAACGATTCGCTGCATCAACAGGACCAAGAACTGTCTATCAACGAAGGTGACTTATGTTGTCGATATCGGTTTTCCCAGAAAGCTTGCTGAAGGTAACCGCAACCGCAACGTCGGGGTGACCGAAGACCCTGGAAAGACGAGAAAGCAGAAGACAGCGTTGTTTCTTCTTCTTCATCGTTTTAAAATTTTCGGTCATTCCAGCGAGACTTGACCGATTTCCTGACCAAAATGGGAAGAGTGAATTACCACTGGGATATCGGGATATTAATTTGAATGTCTGATATATCGGGATATTTCATTTTAAATGTCTGAAATGTTATGGCAGCATCCATGGAATTTTTCGGTTAAGATGGGACGAAAACAATGTGTCTAGGTATATTATTACTTTCAGATATTCCGACGAACACTTATCGCTTAAACTCTATTGCAACCATGTCGGAATTGAAACCATTACCCCTGTCATGAATCTTCCTTCCCCGAAGTAGCAGGCGCCTGCCTCAGACGGCACCCCACCACCGTGGTGACTCGCTGTGTTCGCCCCCCCCGTCTCCGACGACGCTGCAGTGGCGCGGGTGGCGTCGCGCCGCTGAGGCCGCTCAGTATCCCTCCGACCGGCGTGGAGGGAGGACCTGCCGCCGCTCTCGCTCCCGCTAGCTTTTGCGTGGTGGCACCTCGTCCCTGTGGACTGGAATTTGTTGTCGACATGTGGTCTTTGTTAGTCAAATCTATCTATGGCTGAGGCAAGCGGATCGACGAGAGCTACATGATACGAGACTTTTGCGTTTGTATTTAGGGGAAGCTCCGCTGGAGGGTTTAGTGTGTGGACCCGGCGGTGAACAAAGTGTGACATCACAATGGGCGAGGCAGGGTTTTCGAGTGGAATATACCGACTGGAGGAGACTGTGGTGATCCCGGTCGGTGACCGGTGTGACCTGACCATGGTGAATGACAGGACTGCCACTGACGTGGACGGAGCCGGCGGCAGGGACGTTTGGTGCGACGCGAGGTCCGATGTCACAGGACCGGCGACGGGATCGGGAGAGGAGAGCAGAGCTCGCTTCGCGTCTGGAGTGCTGAGTAGTGGTGACGGTGACGGGATTCAGATCATCTGCCGGAATGACTCTTGCTTTGGTGTTGTACCCACATCGGATGTAGGTTCTGTGTCTGAGACAGTGACTCGAGCGGAGGCTGATCTGAGTGCCCTGGTGGACGCTCACGAAGGCGACTTCAGCAGCATTGTCGAGATCGATGGCGACCGTTTCGTGATCCACTCACGACTGGCCGGTAGTGAAGAGGATGCACACGACACTAGTCGTGGAGAGGCGCGGGTTAAACAAGACAGTGGCTATGAGGAGACTGGTGTCTGTGATGGGCATGATGAGAACTCGGGCATGGTGATGGGTCCCTCAATCGCTGAACAATGCCGCCGCTTCTTCGAGTCCCGTCTTTTGTCTCGGTGGCCGGATTTGATAGAGAGCTCGAACAGTGATTCCCAATGCACTCCCAGCACGAAAGTGGAGATGACTGAAAAGTGTGACACGGACAAGGATTTTCGGCCGGAGAGTGCGGACAGTGGACGGGAGAGTGGATCGGAGGGGCTCGGATCGATTTGCAGCTCTTCAGATATCCACGGATTCGTGGCCAGGTCCGACAGTCAGCGATCCAACTCCAGCAGTGCCACGGACATCGTCTCGGACTCGGATTCAGATCATCGCGTGGGCCTTCCGATCCAGGAGAAGCCTCCGGTGACGTCAAAGACAACGCCGGAGACGTCACTGTCAGTGAAGTTAACAGAGCTTCAGAGAGACATGGTGAGTCCTACAGCTTGTGCACGTCGTGCACAAAATGACTTGCATAATTCCACTTCCTTCACGTCAAAAAAACCCGGTGTGTGGAACGCATCCTTAAAAATAAAAACATCGGTTTCGAGTACGAAAGGAATCATCCGTCTTAAAACCAACAAGTGGGAATCCATCTATATATAAAATCATTATCAATGATCGTTGTCATTGCCGGAAACATATCAAGGTTGAATAGAGATCCATTCTAAAGCAGATGCGTTCAGCGCTTCCCTTGTGCCCTCCAAAGCTATGCAGGAGGTTATTGTAATTTCAAGCTTATTCCGAGTATAGGTTAAATGATTTCCCTTTCCTCAGATTTTATAGACGTGCTGCTGGTTTCAATGTCATTTCGACCTTACGGAGAGATGTGCAAGACTGCATGATGTTCATCACTGATTATCAATGCAAATGTTTGCCCGGGAGCCGACGCCATTTGCAAGGGAACGTAGTGGCGTGAATCATGCATGACTAGTCAAGCAGATCTTGCTGGGGATTTTATAGCAGGGTTTGCCCACGAGTTGAACATGTAAACATTCCCAGAAGTAAACGGCCGTCTGTTGCCGGATCTTTGACTGGAGGTTCTGAAGGCGTAGCCGGTAACTGCAGTAACTATAGCATTTTCAAAGAGAGAGAGAGAGAGAGAGAGAGAGGGGAGAGAGAGAGCTGAGCGAGGTTTTTCGGTTGTTATCACTATTTCTTCCAATGTAAGGCATAAATGCATCAACGAAGTATGAAAGTTTCACATGTGTAAGCTAAAACGAAGATAATGTCTTATTAATAAGCCAGAATACAAATATGTGTAGCCTTTCAAAGCTTTCGCGACCATGTTTGATACACTTCATATGCGAAGCCTTGTGGAAGCAAAGCACTCCATCGCCTCTGAAGTAGATATTTGGGGCTCTTGTCACGTCTTTAATTATCGCTGCTCTCGAAATGAGAACAGGCTCAGATCCCCAGTTGTAGCAAAAGTAAAATTGATTACTGGAGCCACAGTTTAATCAGGTTCATGTTTATGAGGGAGTTTGTTATTACCGACCGGGCGCGAAGCGTCCCCGAGGTCTGCCTCTGAGTTAGTAGGCAAATTTACATATGACCCAGCCCTGCCCGGCCCGACCCGGCGCTTCTTTGCTAGTAACTAACGTGGGTAAATGAAATTGACACAATGAGGAAGCTGCATCAGTTCAATTCAGTGTATCGAAATTTCAAACTAAGCCGTTTAAATACATACCAGTGGTGGATGTTTTCATGAGACCTTGCAACACCTTCTGGAATAGAACTTCAACATAATAAAATAATCCCATTGTAAGAACCTGTTTGCCAAAGAATTCTATATTTCTGAAGAAAAAATTCTTCCCTCTATGTAGTCGCTAAGAATAAGTGAATAACTAGTTGAATCAGGAAGTCCAGGCCAAAGATATGAATTATGATAAAATTTGTTCCATGATATATTATCTAAATAAATTTTGCTAGATTTATTTTCCGTCATTTCTCAACCGCGTGTCATGTTAATAAGTTCCCAGTAAGAGATGAATTCCTGCCGGCTGAACATCTTCGCGATACCATCATGTTTATGTTAGACAAACACCATGAACTATCTAATAAAATTCCCGCTAACCTTTCTGTCTCATTTTGAAACAGAAATGACTGCTCGGTTATCGCTAAAAAGGCATCTTATTGGTTTTTAACTCTAGAACCTGCATGTCTTCTGGAGTGGCTGAGGCGTCTGGACCCTTCAATGATAAGTTTTACTTTTAGCACTGACCTCATCCTAGTTGGTGTTAAGGGGCGCATCAACATCACAGGTTATACGGCTAGCACTGACCTCAGATATTACTGGTCACAATTCATTTTAAACCTTATTACCTATGGAAAGAATCAGCGAAATAGCACAAAGCAGCATAAGTAATTTATTGGCGGGTGCCTTCAGGGTCTCAGGGATTCTGGTGTACTTTTCTGTCCGGATACAGTACCAACTAGTTTGGACTGTGTTGAGCATGCTGCGTTCTCAGCACGCCACAGTAACCTCGGTTTCGACACTGGTCAGGGTGCGAACTCTGACAAAGCAGCGCCCCGTCCCTGCAGCCCCGTTAGACGCCCGCGCTCTCGCAGGGAAGTGTTTTACGCCGCGCGGTGAGGCTCGTTAGGCCTGATGAGCTCATGCTGGGGAGACCCGGTGTCCAGCACGTATCGGCGCGGCTGGCCGACCTCAGACCGCTAGTTTGGAGACGTGCTGAGGTCAGGAAGGTCAGTTCACCGCCGCGGCCCCACTGCGTCCCTGTGTGTGGCAGATAGAGCGGGATATTAGAGCCGGGAGGGAGGGACGGAACAGCGAAGAGCTCGATATAAAGTGGTGCTAGAGGAGAGCTGGCATAAGAAACCGAGATGCTTCGTTATGGTTGTGTTCGTCTGGTAGAGTCTTCATAGCACATATTTGACACCGCTGTTACTGGATGAGAGGCTCTTGCCACCGCTGCGCTTTCTTTCTTCACCATATTATTGGGCTCTGGAAAAAGGTCCGTGATACGTACTATTATACCACTATACGAATATTGGAAAGCATGCAGTAACTACCATTGCGCACATGGCCTTGTTGGGAGGCTGGTGCAGGCAGCCATTGACCCAATAACGGAGGCGGTGAGGCGTGCCAGCCTCCAGCGGATGCATGTCTCTCTGAATAAAGATTAGGCCCAGATCTCCGGGATGTGTTACAAGCTTCCCAACCACTGAGTACATTGAGCCGCTATCAATTTGCGATTGAAAAAGCCCAGATAGGTTTCATTTGGACGCCGCTGAGTTAGGGGTCGTTACAAACAGGACGGATTGAAATATAACTGTAGTCACATTAACGGGTTTGTGTCTTACCTATTTTCAGATGATAGGTTTTGTGGTAGTCGGCTGATTTTCATCCATGATGTCCATCAAGGTGAATTGACTGATGAGTGCATGTACTGTTTTTTACCTTAAGAAGTGCTGAAAAATACACTTCCGCCACACTTATTGGAATTCTGTCAGGAAGAAACAGGTGGATACAAGTTTTAATCGTTAGTATTTTGTGTGCTGAAATCGATTGAAATCGTGAACATGAACAAGTTAACCTTTCTCAAAATCAAGCGACCATCACGCTACAACCGACGCAGTAGCATGTGACGTCAGGCGGAATCTTCTGTGACTATAGGATGAGGGGAAGGCGGTAGTCACGCCGACTGCGGTCGGCTCAGGACTGATACAGACTCGCCAGGTGTTGGGCGCCAGCTCTGGTGGTCGTTCACGGTCAGAGCTACCGGGCTGTAATTTGCCCTGAATGCTCGGCTCTTGGGGCTGTATCCGGCTTCGGACCGGGACAGAAGAACATATGTCTCTCCCGTGGGCTGGCCTGTGTGCTTTGTCGTCTGTGACTGCGTCGCATATTTGTTTGTTTGGTTAATTATCTTATTTTGCATCACTGGTGACAGAAGTACCAGTACAATTGAAAATTTTGCATTCGCTTGCTTGCGAATTGTTTTGTCAAGTCGGTTGTGTAACGTTTGAGCACAAAAATAGATATTTTCAAAGTTACCTTTTCTACTTCTTTCGTTAAGGATAATACTTTTTTCGTGACCAAACACATTCAACCAGCTACCGAATTGGTGTTGGATATATGTTTTGCCTTTATTTTCTTATCTTGTTAGCACTGTTAGTTAACACCCGCACTGGAGGGGGGTCTGGCACTAACGCGCACTGGAGGGGGCCTGGTAGGCCCCCTAAGATCTCGGAAACTAAGAGGGTTAGAAAAACGCCACCTGGTAGGTGGGTGGGGGCTATAGTGATTTACATGATGACAAATTTTCATTGACCTAGGTCAATATCTTCAGGGTCAAACGAGGTCGTAAAGGTCAAATATTGGCCATGCTGGGATCGATTGGTAAATGCTGTGATTATGCAGGAAAATGGCGGGAATAAGCTAAAGGCAGACGAGTTTACATAGAGAAGAGGTCCCAAAGAGGCTTCCCCACAACTTTTGGGTCAAGGTCATTCAAGGTCATTGACCTTTAAGGTCACCATATGGTATACTACTTATTATTTACACTTTGACTAACACTGTAGCCACTGTTTGGCGGGAAATGAGGATTGACCTTTCCCAATGACCTTTGACCTTGACCTTTGTATTGGGGTACCCTACCGATGACGTCATAGCATAATATATGTCAGACGGGGTAACGTTATTTGGCCGGACGCACAGTGGTCAGTGACCTTGAAAGTGCAGATATGACCTTGACCTGTGACCTTTGACCTTGACCTTGACTTTCATGTGAAGTGACCTTGACATATAGTCCCGCTTATATGACGTTATGACGTCACCACTCGGTCTTCAATGCAAGCTAACTGGTCCGACCGCGCGTTTACGGTGATCTCAAAATGCAGGTCTGACTTTGAAAACCTATAAGTCAAATAATTTACGGCCGATTTTCAAAAAGTCTTCACCAATCGACGCGCTATTAAATTCTGTTAAATGTGGCCACGTTTCGTTTTTCTGTTACAAGTTGTTCACCGGCCACCTCGGAAAAACAGGTGGGGGCCTCCGAGGCCCCCCTCCAGTGCGCGTGTTAAGCATTAACATTGGTCTCAAAAGACTGAACAGCTCATGGATTCGTTATCTCGCCCTCGGTTTGACATTCTTGAAAGGATGCATTATATGGAAGAAGAAACCATCTTGGTATTGGTAACAAGTTTACAATAGTCACAACAATGAATAAGGTCGTAAGTTTTTTTTGGCAGATAGAGCATATGAGTTTAGATGGAAAGTAGTTTGCCGGCTGGTGAGCTAGCGTATCCTTTACTACATGTATATATGCTTAAATTGCATGCAAGACATGACAATGGATTAATAACTCTGGTATCGATTTGAGATCAGGTGGTAGAACAAAACGATTCAGTGTTGGAACAAAGGACGGTGCAAGAAAATCACCCGTGCTGTGCAGCTCGTTTGTTTGAATAATTCACCTTTCCAAGTTAGTCGATGCACTACTTTCATTCCCATCACATACCCCATTCTTGCCCCGATCCAACCAGCTCTCACATACTCTTGCCATAAAGGACTTGTCCCTTTCATGATTCCAGTTCCCAACTGTCCGTGAGTAAAAGTAGGCTATGGCCGGGTGACTCTCACTGTCACATTATCTGGGCGGCGGACCGGGATGGCCACGTGAGAAATACGGCCCGGTGGCTGCGCTGGCCTGGACGGGCGTGCTCTATGTACCGGTGCACGGCAGGCGCGGCTCCGCACCGAGCCGCTGACCCATTTCAGCCGCGCCACACCGGTGTTGCAGCCTTCCCGGTCATTGGGTGAACCACAGAGGTGGAAACACCTGCTCTCTTCAGGCCGTCTTCTTCTGGAGCGTTGTACACTTCGAAGGGTGTGTTGACCGGACCGGTAGACGTTTTTGTGTGGGTTGTCCATGCTTTCTTAGAAATGTGATATGCTAGTTTTTCTTCTCTTTGAACTGCATGGCCTACATCTACTGGCATCGTTGCCTGCTAGTCTAAATATTATTGTTAAAACTATTTTTGGGGGAGAGAAAAATAATGCTGAGGGTTCAATTTATGTTCCCTACCAAGCACAGAATAATTACGTGAAACGGGGTAATTAACTTTTACTCATATAAATGAAAGCCAGCGCTGTTGACGAGGTCCGTGGGCTTACTCTTCAGTGTATTTGATCTTTGAAGCTGCAGCCTAAACAGCGAACCAGATTGGAAGCTTATAGTCTCTTATTGAAGGTAGGGCTTTATATATTTCAGTGTCTACGCATGCCCTGGTCATACCATTTTCTCATTCAAATTTCTTGGGAGGTCCGCCAGATCCGTTGGATCCAACGCACTGGGAATGGCATATGCACTAGAAACGCGGGCAAAAACTTAGCCTTTGTGGTGTTACAATATTTTCATCGGTCATCATTGTTTCATTACCAGTGGTGAACAGCTGAGGGTAATCATCAATCATAAGCTGTAGTGAGATATTCATTGTCCTAGAAATAGCGGCATCTAGTGCAACCGTTTAACGTCGGTCTTCCCGCTTCGAGGGAGAGGACTAGCTCATCTGAATGAATTAAATAACGCGAATGAGTGATTATTTCGCTGTGGTATGATGGGTGAGCCACATGCTCGTCTTTGTCGTGGCCCAAGGAGGCCTGGCGGAAATAAGCACCTGCGCGGGTCGGTGTGGGACCGCGCGCGCTCGCCCGGGCTCCAATGTTCCAGTCTGTGGGGCGCTCGACGCTGACGAATGGGGAACAGACCACCGTGCCTGTTAGTGGAACCAAGCCGTAACGCTTCTTTGTGCGACGTCGGAAAGCCAAACTGCTAACAGGGCGACCGTTTCCATCATTGTTTGGTGTAGTCAGAATGCAGGCTTCTTTATCCAGCAGTGGTGTGATTTTTTGTCATTAGTGATTGTGCATGATTTTCCATAAACACATCCGACCCCGAAGTGCGCTACTATGATGTCAGTCATCTTTACTTCAAGTTCAATATCGTACTGGTAATGGAAAGAGGTCCTCGATATCGAAAGCAAAATGGTGATACATAAATTGTTGATAACTTTGAACTGTAAGTAGATGAATAATTTAAATATGAATCACCACTGGTGTATTTAAATTCGATTTTCCAAAATCCCATGAGTTATGATGGCTTTGTGAGTAAGTGACCGCACAAAAGATTGCAAGTGATGCTTCATGCGCCAGATAAGGCTCGTGTGAGCTTATCCTCGGCTTAGGCGATGACATCACGGTGGCTGTGGTCCAGAGAAGAGGCTGTACTAGCGCAACAGGTCAGGTGTAAGGAGCCGTCACTATAGTCAGACTGCTTAAATAACTAAACACTGTAGTCAGACTGCTTAAATAACTAAACACTGTAGTCAGACTGCTTAAATAACTAAACACTGTAGTCAGACTGCTTAAATTACTTGTCACACGCGGACGCGCCTCTTTGATTTCACAGAAGTACACCAATTTCTGAAGAAAAGCTCGATCTTTGAAGTTCCCTAGATATCCACGGCTTCCACCAGCCGCCTTCCATAGACAGGTTAAAAAGCGACAGGGAGCACCACTGAGTGCACGCTCCTTTTGGGGATGACCTCATTGACGCAGCGGATGCAGGCCCCGACGGGTTTCCTTAACAGGGCACACTCCGGTCTCCCGTGTAGGGCTCCACCAGGGTGAGAGTTGGTGAGGCCGTACAACTTTCGCAGTCGGTGCGAAGTTTATTAATCCCAACATCTATTTGAAAATTGGTAGAACTATACAGGGGTGGACGCAGACCCGAGTTTTTTTTTTTTTTTTGGGGGCAAACCCATGTTTTCCTCTCCTCTTGGGGAGGGTGGGAGCGAATATTTTTTGCTCTACAGACCTAGTGTAAACACCTTTTTTCAAAAATTTATCCGGCGTTTGGGGAGGCCAAAAGATAGTTTGGCCCCCTCCAGCGCTTTGGGGGGGGGCATGGCATGGCCGGAATGCCCCCCCCCTGCGTCCGCCAATGGAACTATACATCACACCGCGGCAAATATTGCTGTGGACTAACACATGTCTTATCAGGTGGACAAGGCTGAGTCTACTTTCAAAACAAATAAGCCTCTGTTGGAATTTGTTTTAACGTCGAGTTCCAAGAAACCCGATTGCAAAAACTTTAATTAAGCGTAAGAATGTTTTGTTTTTAACATATCCTGTCCCTGCCCTTCTCGCTCCTCGGGCTGCTTTGCGTTATAGTGAGGATTAAAGACGCATATCAGTTGGGCAGACCATTTTTCAATGAAGGCTTTTGAGTGATTGGTATCTTGGAATGCTCGACTCCTGCTAAAGCTGGACGCTAACACTCAATCCCTAATCATCAAGAACGCAATTCTTCTCCTTACGTAAAAGTTATAATCTCAGCTACCACCATTCGTTTTACGTCAAACCTTAAGCAAACAACCAACACGATAGACGGAGATGAGGTTCTAATTACCGGACTCTCTGGCCGCTCTTCGCCCTGCGGCGACCGGTAGACCGTTGACCCTGACGTCACTCGCGAGCTCGATGGGGCCTATTTGGCCGGCGCTGGTCCGGCTGGGCGCCGACCATGATTCAACCGTTACGGGTGACTGCAGAGGTAATCACAGTCACCCGCAGGTGATTGGCTCAGGTCAAGTGTGTTATTTGGTCACCTGGGTGGATCTGGGGGCTGGGTTGACGTTGGTGACTGCGAGCTGGAGAGCAGTGGGTGGATGCTAAAAGAAGCTGACTCAGAACGATCGAGATAGGTTTATCTCTTTTGTTGCTGAGTCTGTCGCTGCTGGTGCCGCGTCGAACCAACAAAGAAAGGGGCATCTATGGTGAAGACCGAAGCTGCCCCAGCAACAGCACAAGGCTCCACACGCTCTGACCCGGTTATTTGCGGTGTGCAGCCAAAGACTGCAAGGCGGAAGGGCTCGTCCTGTGCAGGGCCTGAGGATGCAATTACTGTTCCCATTCACGACCATGACGGCCCTGCACGATGCACGAGTCGCGTGACTCCCACTGCTGAGGAATAACAAGACCGGAGATGCCTCTCTTCCGGTGGCTGACGTGATTAAACGCGCTTTTAACGACGGAAGATGTAGCGAGCGCATCATATCGAGCCATATATCTTGTAAATTGCAAGCCATGAGTTGCATTTGGTCTCATTTATGCGACACTAAGTGGTCTTCGAGAGCTGTCAGGATGACGGAGCTAATGTTGTGACAGTCATTTGCGTAATGGCTTATGAGGCCTCGTTTCTCCTAACCTTCCCAATGTATTGTTTTTCTCCCGCGTAGGTAGTTGGTGTGCTAGTTTAGGGCATCGGCATGTTGTCCGTGAGTGATAAAATCGATGCTTGTCCGTTTTTATGATCACGCAACAATTACGAAAATCTGCAAGGCCGCGAAGCGCCCTTCCCTTCCGTGAACGCTCTGATAAGTGTAGCCATTTACTCTTGTTCTCTTGCAGGCTAGAGGGTAACCTCTGCTCAGTGGCGGATCCAGGGGGGCAAAAAGGCAATTGCCCCCCAAACGGAAAAGCTCGGGGCAAAACTATGTTTTTGCCCCCAAAGCGATCGACCTCCTTTTTTCCCCGACTCATTTTAAGTTTATAGGCAACATTTTGGTGCTTTAACTCTCAACTTCTAACGGAACCAGTTAAGTTCAGTGAAAATATCGGGCCTTGGATAGGAAAAAGGATCTTGAGCTCATATTTTTCAGCCCGTGACGTTTTTTTGCTTCTTGCCTCAAACACCCTTACCGGGAAGTCATATTTTAGCGCAATTTTGCGTTGCGCGACGTTTTTTTTTGCTTTTCGACTTTGGTTTGCCCCTCCCAAACCGACCGGCTAGATCCGCCACTGCCTCTGCTGATAGACACGACTGAGTTAGCCTGGCTCACTTTTTGCAGCGGCTGCTTGCACAGCATGCACCCGAAACCAACCTCATGAAATGTGCCTCTATTTTATCGTTTGAAGGATAAGTTGGAAAACATTTCAAAACGCTGTTTGCTTCCCCGGCCCTCCGTCGTAATCACCATAACAATTATACAGCGATGGAACTAATGGATGGATTTTCATTTCAACCGTTCACAAACTGTTTACGCTCTGGCCTGTAGACCTCTGGAGCTGCAACGTGGCTATCCGACGTAAGAATCATTTCATATAGTTATGGTAAAGCCAGATAGAAATTACAGATACAAGCCCCTTCCCTGCAAAAATTTAAAAACTTTGATTATCTCATAAGGTGTGGTTAGCCCACAAAGCTTTGAAAAAATGGCAATGAGATTGAGTTATCATATCTATCAGCCTCACAGTAGAATTAATTACGTTGTATTTTTCATCTGAAACTCTGTATTGCCTTCAAAATACAATTATAAGCATATTAACCACAAAAATGTATTCCGATGTATAGTTGCGTTCGTTAAACAAGACAACACTAGTACGAGCGCTCATGCTACAATGAAACGGGGCGTATCCGCCTCTTCAGCTGAGTCTAGACCTCACCCTCGTTCCACCTGGCCCTCACCCTCGTTCCACTTGGCCCTCACCGTCGTTTCACCTGGCCCCCACCCTCGTTCCACCTGGCCCTCACCGTCGTTCCACCTGGCCCTTACCCTCGTTCCACTTGGCCCTCACCGTCGTTCCACCTGGCCCTCACCCTCGTTCCACTTGGCCCTCACCGTCGTTCCACCTGGCCCTCACTCTCGTTCCACCTGGACCTTGCCCTCGTTCCACCTCTACCTCACCGTCGTTCCACCTGGCCCTCACCCTCGTTTCACCTGGGCCTCACCCTTGTTCCACCTGTTTCTCACCCTCGTTCCGACTGTTCCTCGCCGGCTGCTGTCGCGGCGAATCCCCCCGCAATGCCCGCCGTCACAGACGAGCAGCTGACCGCGGCGGCGCCGGGTACCGCTACCCACTGCTGCCCGCTCTGACCTCGCGAAGGACAGTCTGCCAACCGCGCCCTGGGGCGCCGGCACCTGACGCCAGATGGCTTCAGTACAAATGCTGACTGTTTAGGTGCGACGACGCACTGGCCACCCAGGTCAGGGCGCGTTTCTGGCACTCGCCCTGCTGGTAGCTACTGCGGCAATCGCACGACTCCTTATGTGTGTGTGTGTGTGTTAGGATTTTAAGGGCAACGGTGTGGTTTCAAGCGCTTCAAAGCCGCACTGACTCCCGACTCTGAGCCCAAACGGCTCAATGGAACTATCCCGACAGGCTTGTAACGGCCTTGAAGACTGTAGGCGCCATTAGACTACGCCCAGTCTAGGAAACCTGCCGTCGAGCTGGGCCGTAGGAGCACGTGCACCACAGAAACAGCCGTGCCCCGGCGCCTTTTCAAGTGTTTGTTGGCTGGAGCGGAGGGCGTGTCGGTTGCCTTGGCCATATTGCATGTCATCCGATCAAGGTCGTACAGCACCGTCTGACACCTTGATAGGTGACTGTCGACGACAATAACAGGTGCGAAGGCGGCGAGGAGGTACTCAACCTGGGATTATCCGGCCATTCCAATGGTGAACGTAGCCTTTATATCTGCCGTAAATTGGCTTATAGTGTTTTGCACGATTGACGTGAATTCTTGTTTGTATGTTTGATGTGTGATAGCTAATTAAACGAAACGCGTGGGCATAACGCGAAAACATGCGGGTGGGATAGCTAGAAGCCAACATGAAACTAATTGTTCAACTGATTAGCAATATCAGCCATATATTATTTAGATGCCGCGGCCTGTACTGGCCTCTGATGAAGCCATTAGTTAGGTAAGACGGTGAATTTCCGCTCAAGCAGCTTGTTTACCATGTCCTCCGATAAATTTTGTCAATACTCAACAGCTGTGGCTTTAACGCCATCACCGAGATAGCAACACTAACAGAAATTAATGTTTGATGTGTGTCAAATGTCCTTAGACCAAATAGAAAACCTATTGAGACTTGTGCCCTGTGGTTGGAAAGTAATAAACTTATTGTGCAATATATGTGGCCTATATGTGGCCTAGTGTGTACGATTTACCATGAATTACATTCATTTGTTTATCATACCATGAACTCTCCCGTCAAAATGAAACACATCAGGCTCGATCGCCGCTGTTCTTTTTAGCTCGATTATTCAAACTTCAATACCGAATACTGCTGCATTTAGTATCTTTTGGATGTATACCTACAACGTGGACATGATTATTTACTTCATTAATAAAAGTAAACCAAAATAGCGGAATTTACGTCAAACAGTGTACGATATTGAGGCGCCTCAAAACTCCAACTATGATGGTCTTATTGCCCTACCAAGCCCTCTTGCTACGCGTTGACGTTCAATCTTAGACACTTGAAGAACTCGGCACGATCTGCTCCTTCTAAGAGCCTTTTTCTGGAGACATTGACTCCGAATACTGTTTCGCTGCCCCTTCCCGTGCCAGCTCGACCAACTCGCACACACCGGCTTTTTGCAGAGCGTCGCGGTCGCTTGAATACCGTGAGCCAAGGGCTCCTTTTTCCTATGTCATATGTCCGAAATTCTATGTCGGATCCCTAGGGCAATGAATGCATTTTATCTAGGTCCGGGTCCGATCTTGTTTAGTCATTCCTCTCATTGCATGCCCATGTTGTATGTATGTGTTGTATGTCTGTATGTATGTATGTATATATGCATATATGTACGAATGGATTATGTATGCCTTTCGCCCGAAGTACTCGCTGCCATCTGATAAGCTTGCCATTTGATATTGGAATATGACCTTTCCCCCGCCTCGAACCAATTATATTACCCATGCTGCTGATGCGTGGATAATCACCGCTTCAGGCAACTTTATCCTGAATGTTAAGGACATCTTTCGAGTTTATGAATAGAAATGTGACATTGCCAGCCTAACCTCACTGCTCGTGCTTAAGCCGATTTTGTTTTTGTTTCCAGCGATCTGAAGTTGGTGTGGAGCGGCCTTCCACCGAGAGAAGTGGCCGAGAGAGCGGGTCTCATGCCAGCGAGCCTGTATTGGGACCTTCAGACGTCCTGGAATTCAGTTCTGAGTCTAGCACCGATGCAGCAGCAGACGCTATAAGCAAGCTGGAGGGAAGCCTCGTGAGTGGGCGCGAGACCAAACCGCAGAGCTCATTGGAGATGAAGATGAGCTTCTTGCGGCATGAGATGGTAAGTTGGCGAAGAAATAAATTCGCCATCTCTTAACCCGGCACCGCCTGGGCTCTTTTCGTACACACCATTGCTTTGGGGTTCGGTTGGGCCCCAATGATTTCAGGAACCGGAGGTGACACTGATTAATTTAAATGGTACTGGAAGCGCCTTACCGTCTTCTACCCTGGAGTTGAATTTGAACCATTTCCGTTGACCCGTGACGTCACAGTTGGCCAAAGTGACCCAATTCAGATCCATTTAGAAAACACCTTACAACTCGGGAACCATGAGACCTATAACAAAACAAAAGACATCAATTTGTTTGTCTCGACCCAGGGATTGAAAGGATATGCAGCATGACGTTGTAAGGCCTATCACTTTGACGTTAGATCAAGGTTACACAATAACCTTCCAATGTCGTGTTTCATATCATTCGCATGTTTGGATCATGATAATTACTCTGATACAAAATTTAAGACGGTATCCTGTTTCCTCCAGAAGGTATAGACACAAACAATTTCGAAAATCATGACCTTCGGTGACCTCCGGTGACCTTGAGATTATTCTGACATCAGAATAAATGACAGCACTGAAGATTTACGTTTCAAGGGTTTTTTTAAATTATGTTTAGAACTTGACCTGGCGTCTCTAGAAGCCGAGTTACATCATGGTTCAGAGGCCAGAAAACGTGTCCACGTGTCACCAATGGAATTCCAAACCAAGCTTTTGTATTAAGGAATATTGACCTCCGGCTTCAAAAATCGGTTATTTTTCAGACCTCTGAATCATTTTTAAACTTAAACAGCCTACTGGCAGATCGAGCGCCAATTTTTCTCGCTGAGGTGTGCAGGGGCGGACGCAGGAGCGCTGTTTGGGGGCTAACCCGGGAAAATCGTAAAAAACATAGTGTTTTTTTTAAGAAAATCGGCCAAAATTTCGCCATTTTGGGAGACATGGCTCTTACTCCCCCCCTGCGTCCGCCAGTGGAGGTGAGCACAATCTTGCCTATTTTGTCACCGACTTGATCTACTTTGTCACCTACAAGTTGGCAAGATTTTTCGACCTGTGTCCTAGTTTTTTTCTAGCCATATTTAAGAAGAACGGAATTGCCTTACATGGGTTTATGAATGTCGTCATAACTCACTGACCTGACCTGATGTCAATTCTTAGCCATAAGTTATCAAATTGATCACCTAAGAGGCCTAAAAAGCGACGCGCGTCTAATTTGAACCGCCTCAGAATCATTCCTAAAAAAGAGGGGGCTCCGATTGAACCCCCAGGCGATCATGGGTCTGGAGCTATCGTGACCTGACTGTGGATTTTGAATGTATGTACCTATCTGGACCTCCTCCGATGCTGATCTGCTTACGTGTTCCTTCATTTTTGCATTTATTCGTGTGTCGTCGGCAGAAGCCTATGTCATTTGGTAGGTACTTCAAAACTGTCAGAAATATTTGGTTACGCTAGTCTGTTGTACTGGGGAACGCCATATTTATTTCACCGAAACTTCAGCAGGGATTCGAGTTCATCTGGAAGTTAACTTTTGTGCTCTCCATTGGTTGGTGGATTAAGCGCTCCATAAATTGACCCATGGGAGTGCGATTTAGTGGGCAGCTACATTTTCTTCTTTCTGAAGAAAATGTAATGAAAAAATGTGATGAAAATGATTCTTACCGCCCCTATATTTTTTCTGACATTTATCCGAGGTAGTCGAAGACTGCTGAGAGGACTTCGACACTGAGAGAAAATGTAGGTTTTCTTTAACTGATTATGATCGTAAGAATCTGATACAATTTGACACCGCCGTACAGATTTAAATCGAAAGTGCTCGCTGGACCTGCTCAGCTTTCAAACATATTACGGCCAAGTATTCTATGGAAGGAACATGAATTATTCAGATCGCTGTCTACTCGTTTTTGGAATTGGAAGCATGACATGTTCATTAGAGAAATGCCATTTTACGTTGTCAGCACCTAGACTATCGTTAATCCTGGGCGCTGACATGCCGATTGAGCTGTTGCCCTTGACGTTGGTTATGGGAGACTGCGTGCTTCTTGCAGTGCTACATGCAGCACCCTCACCAGCTGTGCTCAGAAACCGTGCCCGTCATGTCCGGGAGCGTGCATCGTGCATTCACTAAAGCATGTCGGCCATGTTGTCAGCGGGCTTGGCGAGGAGCGGTCATCATTCATGGAAGGGTCCTGGACTGGAACTGGATCCGGTCTGAGACATGCGGTGACGTTAGGAATTAAGCTACAGGTGCATGATTGGAAATCTCTCTTTGTCCAGGCGTTCTGATTTGGTGACTGGACACTGTCACTCAAATGCAAACTGGACAAGAGGTTCCAGGAGATTCTGATGCCTTTTCCCGAGGCTTCCACCCATGCATTTGGCCGCTTTTGCTCTTTATTTGTTTTTTTTCGTTTTTTTTGCTGTTTCCTGACGCACCAACTACGAGGTTATATGGTGTTGAGGGGGAGGAGGAACTAACCAGGCTGTGGCCAGGGCGGGGCGCCTAATCCTGCCTCTGGTTCACTTTGGCTCACGCCTTTGCGACAGTTAGTGCTGGAATAGTTATTGCATGGGTGCCGCACTGAAAGTGTGGCCGATGTTGAAGTGCCCTCGTGCATGATGTAATCTTCGATATGGATACTGATAAGGTTTAATGTGGGATATATATATATATATATATATGCGTTATGCTGGAACCTGAACTAGGAGTAAAGTATGTGATTTCACCACTGGTCATACAGCTTTTTGGCAAGTTACCTCTGAAAAGTCATGAAGTAAGAGTAAAAAGTCTATACATATGGGATTTGTTTTAATTGGGCGATAAGATACGACAGGTTGTGCTATGTTTGTGGTTTGATCAAGACCACCAGCTACCCCCAGCATTTTGCGTTGACCTAAACTGCCGGGACTGCAGCACTACCTTGAATAATTTGTTCGCGATGACCTCTAGCCCTGTCCATCTCGTAGAACTTGAAATGTGGCCATGACGGTCGGCTTTCCCAAACAAGATGTGCTGATCTCAAGGCGGGACGACTGCATCCTGCATGTAAAGTATTGACGCCATTGCCGTGGCGGGTGAAGGTAAACACGCCAAGGTGGACGCCTTGGCTGGGCCTGGCTGTCGAGGAACGGGTAGAACTAAAGTGAGATGATGCGCCCAAATGGCTCGGAATGCTTTAAGCTTTGAACTAAGCACCCATACAATCGCATTCGGCCCGTTTTATTACTCCACCCACGAATTGCAGGTAGGAAAGGCCATAGTGAACTTGAGGTATGCGATGAGATCTGCTTTATCGGTATGAATCATTACTGTGGATTGGCGCTATGACCGTGAAAACGTCTCCCGGAGCCAATGGTGCTCCTTCAGCGCTGCCATGCTGTCTGTAAAACATTATCAATGTGTCTGCACTGTCCCTCACCGTTCACTGTCTAAGTGGCAAGAAGAAGCGTCTGCTATCTCATGTATAGACCCCAAACAACCACGCCTGAGTGGTCCGTCCAACAAGCATGGGCCACTTACCTGTCGTGCCTCAGAGGAGTCTATCAGTGATGCTCTGCTGTTCTTCAGGCAGAAAACCTCAAGCGTCACCTACGGTTTTAAAAGAACCTTGTGTTATAGGAAGCGCTGACCTTTTGGGTCCATGATTAACGTTTGCCGGTACGAAAAGGGGCGGCATCCGCCCCTCTAAGATCTCAGCAGCCATACAAGATAGCGAAAAGGGTGATGTGGCATAAAATAGCCCGTCTTGATATCTAAAAAAATATGTTTACACAATGTCTTCTCAATTCACGTTTGAAATCACTGGAGGTCAGATAATTCTCTTACAGGAATTTAATAGAAACTTACGTTTTGAATCATAACAGCTGAAACATAACAGCACTATTGAAATTATGTCGTCAATCCCGATAAAATGATGTGTCATATGACCTTGTAGCCCAATCGAATGAAGTATCATGACCTTGTCAGCTCAAATCTTAGAATTGGCCTGATCTGACCTGAGGTCAAGCTAAGGCTAGCATAGGTTATAATTAATATCATTCGAATTGCAGTCGCAAACAAAAGACCTTGAGTTAAAAATAAACGCCCTTTCGTCATTTACTGTGAAACTATCGAGCTTAACACGCGCATTGACGGGGGTGGGTACCAGCCCCCTCGGGTTTTTCGGAGATAACATAAAAAGGCGGTGCGTAGCGCCGCCGTACTTGGTATACCTTTTCTCTCATCATTTTTACAACTTGTTTTCAAAATTTTAAGGTCAGGTCATCTCAGGTCAGGTCACCAGTACAGGTCAAGTGACCTAACCTAAAAAAGTTTAAGATAGCATAAGTCGGAACAGGGTGAACTTATCCGATTGAAGCTCATAGCAAATAATGAGCCCACCGAGTTGTCTAAAACATGTTCTGATATTTTTTATATCGATGACCTAAGGTCAGGTACGAGCCATGACCTCTCCATTGGAAATACATGGGAAAATGGTTTTTACTGAATAACTTAGTGACGGATGGCGATTAAGTGTTTATTTTAACTGCCTTAAATTTGCGTTGTCTCTGTGGTTTTAATGCTATGCATTTTATCTAATTTGACCTTGACCTGACCTCAGGTCAAGTCAAATCCTTGATTTGACCTAGCAAGGTCATATTATATATCATTCGATTCGGCTTACTGCGAGGATTCATATAGATTAAATTATTTTGCTCTATCTTTACTTGTTTAGATGTAATGACCGAAAACATTCATTTACATGTTATCCCTATGACGGCATGCTTAGACCTCTAGTGACCTTAAATGTGACCTGACAAAAAAATGGTCCAAATATTTTCGATGGAGAAGTGGATGGGCTACCCAACGCAGTTTGCCGTTTTTTGCTACCTAGCGTGATTCTGGAGATCTTAAGGGGGGCGGCTACCCGCCACCTCCCGTCAAAGCGAAGGTGGCTCAGACTCTTGTCAATGCGCGTGTTAAGCCAATTTCCCCAGTTATCTTCAATCAGAGGTCATGTCCATGGCCTGTCATCGATATAAAAATCCCCGTTATCTTACGTTTCTCACTCGTTGAGTTTATTTTGTGATGTGAATCTCAAATCGATCGATTACGTTTGCCCAAATTGCTGCACTTATAAACATTTTTTGAGGTTATATCACTTGACCTGGACTGATACCTGAGCTGATATGGTCTGGGTCTAAAATTTTCTCATAAGCTGAAATAAAGATTAGATAACAGGTATGCCAAGGGTGAAGACGCAGCGCGTCCCGGTTTTTTGGGTCTGGAAAACTTTAGGAGGACTCGCCCCCGGCACCGGCGCGTTTTAAAGGAAAAACTAATGATTTAACTAAGGGAAGAGGATTCCATAAACAGCAATGAAGAAAGTGACCTGTTGAGGTGACCGTATGTTTAAGGTGAAGTTGTCACATATAGCCATGGCTCTATGGTTGCGAACATGAGGTCAGATACCGTGCAGTTACAGCACCGCTGCATCACTCGAATTCTGCCCCACTCCTCTCCTTCATTATGTCTACTGTTTTTACCCCACCGAAGCTTTAATGTGGAGAATGGGTTACCAGCAGATGTGGTGGGTGTTTTCTACGTTTATTTTGCTTTCCACAAATCGATCTGTTTCGCTGTTTCTGCGCAGCAGGTCCGCGCAGGATCGATGTGAGGACTGCCTGCTCTGTTTTGTCTCCGCACTGTTTTGGTGTGATCTTTGGCCGTCCTTGGAGTGTCGTTTTTACAGCCGCTGCCGCGTGCTTGCAGCGAGTTATCGTCTGCACCGTTACCTGGTACGTCATTACAGCCCCCAAAAAATGGGCTGTTTTCATCCGCCAGTGCTGAATAATGTGTGGAAACAGAGAATAACATGTTTGGTCTTTAGCATGCGTCACTGCACTTTGATGAATTGTCGGCATAGATTCAGATGTCTGATTTCAGCACTTGTCTAGCTTTCTCTTCCCTTATTCCGATCAAATCCGTTTGTTTTTCTTCGGCTGGGTGCTGCACTGTGTCCGCGCAAGAGATTACCAAACGCCACTGCATGTAAGGAGGCTGGCAAAGGCCCAGTGGGGCCTAATTTACAAAGTCATTGTTTTCTTGTTCAATACGTAGGCTCCACCCGTATTCGTAATTACTTATTGGATGCTATAGCCAACCGGATACGATTATTTGCTTGCCTTTAATTCGGTAGGACCAGACTGAGAGTTCCATGAAAAGTCAAGCTTTCCATGAAATCGCATTTAATCATCCCCATAGAATACATCTAGTCGGAATAATGTTGGCTTCAGTAAGAAAAATAAGGACTTTAGGAGGCTTGTAAATACACAGAGCCTCAGATCTTGCATCACTCCCCGTGCTGAATACATTCCACTCCTAGCAAATACTCGTGCTAGCCTGCATCCCGCGTCGGCACTAGGTTGCAGGGCTCTCCAAACACTTTTAAGTCACCGCCCTCACAAATCATGGCCTCATCGTCCCCATGTTTGTTCTAGCCTGCTTCTCCATATACACCAATATTTGCATTGGATCATGACATGGTTTCAGATTGAATTTCCTGACCATGGTTGCTTCTGTGACATTACCTGTGGCTCACGTGTAGTCACTCAGTGTGACAGGAATGATAATGCAAACGATTTGTGTTTATCAATAAAACACCTACCTCCACGGAAAGCATTCAAATTCGAAGTCTTAGCCTGAGAAATCGATTTTTGCTCTAACAAGTACCTTCAAAAAGTTGTCAGTATGTACCTGTGCAGTTTTCCTAAAATTGGTGTGTACATGGTCATAATATGTGGGTTTCTGCATTGTATATAATCATTTTATATCATCTGGAATACTATTATTTTTTACGGAATGGAAACCCGTTTGAATGGAAACCCGTTTGATATTATGCTTTCTGCGTATTATATGGCAAAACAGACTTTAGAATAGAATATTCGAGTTATTGCCATGCCTGACAGTTTTCTCTTGTTTTCCCACATATTCTTGATTGAGCCTGGTTAGGGGTTCTCTCTCGTCTGAGCTACAGTTTTACGAGCCACTCCATACCGAGGTGGAGAGGCATGAATATTCTCCTAGAATGAAATGTGGCACATTCATAATTTGATTTGGGTGGAGATAACCATGTGGTAGAGCATGCTGAGAAACTACTGGATCGATATTTAATTTGTCCCTGAACTTACCATTCGCGAAGAGAAAAATTCACCATCCATCGAACCCGTCTTCCTCGCGTGGTCACGTGGTATGCAGTGACCTTCAGAACATGATGTGATGCTCAATCCCCGCTGCGCGGTAAAATGTTTATTTCTTGGACGTCTTCAAATCCTACTTGCCTCTGGTACTGCGTTGTCTCTGGTGCTGGCGACTTTAAATACAAATAAAACTATCCAATGACTAGTCTGAAATGTGAAATATGTTTTAATCTATAAAAAGCGGACAATCGTAAGTCTCACTTTGGATCATAATAAAAACCTTTTTTGGTAAAATTTTTCATTTGTATGCGTATCAAGTTGTGGTACAAATCGACGAGGTCTAGTCTGGCAGAAAGCATTACCAGATCATGACGACGCGCGGATATGGAGCCTTTACCTGTTGTAAAGGAAAATTAAATAATAAGAAACATTGTTTTTAGCCATTTTCCCAGCATAAATAAGGCCGAATTCATTATTCTCACTAAGAATGTCCCTAGAGGCGCTCCAGTCTGGAATCGCACCAAGGTGCCACATTCCATTTAATACTACTTTCGGCGCAAGTACTTTTGTTGAGGAAGTTACATTAGACACCAACGCGGAAATTTTTAATTTTTGTGGGAAAGATATCTTTAAATTTGAGGCCATATGCAATTTACAAGGTGTTCGTGTGTACACTGTTTTGTTGGTGGTACGTTTTTTTTTGTTTTTGTATATCAATCATAAGGTATTGGTTTCCGTTCAGAGCATGAACCCAAGACGCCCGTCTTTGTCTCACGCATGGTCTCGCCGAGAAAGGAGTGACTTCATAGTGCCTGAATCCTCCATTTTGTAGCGACTCGTGATGCTCGACAGATATAAACTCAAGATGCCTATAAATAACATGAAGGTATGATAAAAACAGCCCTCTACACACATTGCAGTGCTCGGGAGGAACGGATAATTCTTTCCCGAGTGCACTGCTACTCTGAAGGCTTTTCACTGCGGACACCTCTCCTTCGTCTCGCTAACGGCTGACGGCAGGTCCTGCCTTACACTGTCCCCTTCTCGGTTGGCCGTCGTGTCGCCGCATTTCAGCACGTTTCTTGCGTCACGCCGATGTGCCGAGCGGCTTCGCCCCGGGTCAGTGACCTGCCGCGCTTCCAGAACAGGGAAGGAATCCGGTCCGCGTCGAGGCTGAAATGGAACCTATTAGCATTGTTGCGCTTGTATGGGGCCATTGTGGTGTCCAGTTTACACGGTGGGAATGCTTCTGGATATTGCTTCAGTCATAACTGCGGCCTGAGCTGACCCCTACCTGACCCGGGTCGTAACCTTAGCGCAGCTGGAAAGCTGTCAATCTATGAGGTAAATATTCACTTAGTAACCGTCATGTAATGTCTCACATAGTCAGTAAGGCACATCCACCATGGCATTAAAATAGTTACCGTATGTCTGCACAGTTTCAGATAAGTCCAAGAAAGATAGTTCAGCCATGTGTCTCAGACTTGTACATATGCCTGCCTGACCTGTCCACATACTCAAAGTACAGTCCCCCAGAAATCACGTGAAATTTGTATAACGCAAGGATAGAAGAAGTACGTACATCTGAAGACGTTTTTTTTTAAATATCTGGAACAGTGGAGATTAAAGCGAAATGCGCTCCCACCGGCGTACCAGCTTCTTATCCCTGTCATAATATCTGGCCAGCTTGATGGATGCACGCAAAAAACATCCGTTAACTTTACCACCCGACAGGCTTTGTCTTTTTCGATAAGCTTCGTCTTGGCGGCCACTGGACTAGACAGCAGTCTGTTCAGCAGCCATTCCAGTAACCTGAAGCGTCGCCACAGCTGCCTGGACGCTTTGCGCCAGGCGCGGCAGCGATGGGAGAAATTCCCTGTGTGTTCCCACAGCGGGGTCCACGGGCATCAGGTGACAGTTAAGTAACTGTCCGCCGCACAGAGACAAGCTCGGCAGTAACTATGAAGTGTCCGTCCACGCTCTATAAAGCCAGCACAAACATCCGGCAGTTGCTGTCGGGAAAACGGAACTTTACCTTAGTGCTGCGATTTTTTAACTGTCCAATTTTATTGCTTTCTCTTGCCTCTCAATCATACGTATTCTCTGTATTGACTCCTGCAGGCTCTCTTGACTTCCCTATGCACCATTGTCGCGTCTCTCGGTAGGTATATTTCTATTCAACGTCGCTGGGAAAATGAACAATCGCTGTTGCTTCACAATCTGGTCCAGGCTTATCATTTCCTGGAACAAGCTGAACCGGGACCGTATTTCCTGCTAATGAGTGCAAGAAGACTGATGTTTAGAATTGGCTCATACTTCCCCATAGATCACGTGTACGTGCCTGAGCGCGATCGCCCTAGTCGCGAGCAGTGAATGGGAGTGGCGGGTCGCTGACGAAAAGACTGGTTCGGCCGCCTGTGTCGTTTCCTGAGGCAACACCTGTTGTCTGAGGCAACATTTCGGGGACGGGCCCGAGGAAATCTTCCGCCTAAGAGTCTGAGGCCATTGCCTATTATCGGGAAACGTTTTGCTTATTGGCCCTGTTTTGGCTGGAAGCTCATTCTTTTAATAACGAAAAATGAATTAATTATGTTTGATGCTTGACAAAGGATCCCTCTTATATACAGGGTGTTTAAAAGAATGATATTTTTTAATTGATCGTAATGTGGTTGTAAATAGATTGTTGTGGTTGATTTACATATCAGTGAAGTGAATTTTGGGACATTTACGATTATTGATATTTTGATAACTGTTTTGATATTTTTCTACTTAAAAATAGTCTTAAATGAGTTGAAAATACTGCATATTTTGCCTTCATCGAAAATGGTCGTAGAAATCACGCGCGCATCACGTGACAAGTATCACGCCAATGACACTGAACCTTACATCGCCCCTGCGGTACATCACGTCCACACGCACATTGCCTTGGAAATTAATTCTAAAAGACCTCTCAGCTTAGGAAAGCCGCGTCCAGCAAGCAATCCCCAATTGGTCCACGTCCCTTGGTCTGCGGTGAATAGTGAGGTCTTTGGCTGTCTCCGCCGCATCCAGTATTCATATGGAAGGTGAGCCAATGAGCCATATGGAGCTTGAACCAAAAGTTTTAAACTTGTAATGTTACTTAAACTTGTACCTTTGATGTGCATGCTCACGTGCCATTTCTGTGTGCTAAAGCTTTTTAGTGTTGCCAGTTCCGTTTTTCAAGCATAAGCGGGGATATATTATGTTCCTTGCATCATTTTCCAATTATTTTTAAGACAGGGGAAATATTTGATGCAAATGAAACATGTTTATTGAAAAATGTCCTACAATTTCCATTAAAATGAACGTTTTGGGAACAGATTTGAACAGATTAAACAGATTCTTGATGCGCGCGTGATTTCTACGACCATTTTCGATGAGGCAAAATATGCGTATTTTCAACTCATTTTAAGACTATTTTTGAAGTAGAAAAATATCAAAACAGCTATCAAAATATCAATAATCGTAAATGTCCCAAAATTCACTTTCGATTGATATGTAAATCATACCACAACAATCTATTTACAACCACATTACGATCATTAAAAATATCATTCTTTTGAAACCCCTGTATGTAGTAAGCTAACACGCGCCCCACTGGGGGGGCGAAATTCGCCCCCTCCTGGTTTTACCCAGATAGCTCAAAAACGAAGAGACGCAGAACAACGAAACTTACAGTACCTTATGTATAATAAATTTGACACATCTGACCAAATTTTTGAGTGAAGGTCATGTCAGGTCAAGGAGCTATTCAAGGTCAAGTGACCCGACCTCAAAACCTAAAATCACGAGTTTGAAGCGGCGCCAAGGGAACATCAGCGAACCGATCAGTTTGAAACTTCCACAATGTGATAAGGTCATTAGGGTCTACAAATCTCCGATTTCGGAATTTTGATATTGTTGATCTAGGGTGGGGTTAACTTTTTGGTCACCCCATTATCAGTCTACGGTGAAAAATAGAATAGGCTCGTATTCAGTAAATACTGGATCGATAAAGCTGAAAATCTTCAAACCGTCTATTCTTACCACGATCTTGACCATAAAGTTGAGTTTTTGAGCATTTGACCTCTCAAAGGTCATATCAGGTCACGGGAGCATAGAGTGATTGTTTTGCCAATAACTTCTCACTGAATTGAGATAAAGCTCCCATTTTGTTTGCATTGCGCTTATATTGTCACGGGGAGTCGATTGATATGCAACATGACCATACCAGGTCACTCTGTGACCCTGACCTAGCTCGAGGTCTGGTCATTTTCACTATTTGACCTAGCAAGGTCATATTATACATCATTCGATTCACCACGATGAGAGGAATCCAATGATGCATAAAGATTTGCTCTAGCTCCCGCGAGGGCAGATCTAGGAAGAGAAACGTACACTGCTCTGTTGTAAGCCTATGGAACATTCTTTGACCTATGCTGACCTCATATTGACCTGACAGAAAAATTATTCTTATAAAATATTTTCGTCTTGTCAAGAGCTTTCGAACGCCGCCCGTAACTTTCCTTTAGCTTTCGTGGGGAACGAGATACGGAGGGGGAAAACGCTCCCCCAGCGGGGCGTGTGTTAATGAGCATGACCTTACTGTTGTCCACTTCTGTTGGAAATTATTACCTGGTCCGAGTGTTTCCATTCTTCAGTGCTTATGGATGGTGGCCAAGAACGGTTTGTTTTCCACAGTTCCCTAAAAAACAGCTGCCCATAAGTCTCCAAATGTCATGCGATAGCAATGATTGGTGATAAAAACCAGGAAAAATGAATAAGCAAAACGTCCGTCCGATTACTGGTGGGCAAAACGTCCGATTACGTTTGCTTTGTTTTTGGTGGTGCGGTAGTTGAGTGGTCGGCGCAGCTGACTTCCACGCCGCCGACCCGGGTTCAAGGCCTGGCAGCTTTCCTGAACAATGAGCAAGCTGGCTCCCGAGAAACCCTTCCAACAGGGAAAGAGTTGGCGAAACCATATGACCCTGGTAGTTGGCGCGTCCATAAGCCCAAAATTTTCAATTATTATTTTGTTTTGTTTTATAGCTTTGTTTGATACCGTACACGTTTATTACACACGTACACATCGAAATGCGAAGAATCCAAACGCTTCCCCCACTACAAATCTATAAATGCAAAGAGGACAATCCTCGGGACATTAGGGTCAGAAAAAACCTGGGCAGAGCTGCGAGGTGGCGACATTCGTGAGGGAGGACGACGTGGACAGGGACACCAGAATCGAGACGGCAACGGGGGGCCAGGGGCGCAGCGGAGCGCGCCCAGCCCATCGGTGGAGGGAACGCGACGCAGCGACGAAGAGACGTAGCGGCAAAGGGAGCGCAACGCAGCGGCGGAGGGAGCGCGGCGAAGCGGCGGAGGGAGCGCGGCGAAGCGGCGGAGGGAGCGCGGCGAAGCGGCGGAGGAGCGCGGCGAAGCGGCGGAGGGAGCCGGCGCAGCGGCGGAGGGAGCCGGCGCAGCGGCGGAGGGAGCGCGGCGCAGCGGCGGAGGGAGCGCGGCGCAGCGGCGGAGGGAGCACGGCGCAGCGGCGGAGGAAGCTCGACGCCGGGGGCGGATGGCCTCGTTAATGGCGCACGAGACCGGATAACGAGGGGGGAGCATTCCGGCGTCCGAGGGCTGGGTGGAGGGGACAATCCATCTCGGCACACATCATCAGGAACGGCTCAACATCAATACACATATTTTTTCAGTGCAGATCCCATACCATGAACGACGCGACGCATGGGTGACAACACCTCAGCAAAGCCGCAACCAGCTCATGAAGGGGAGAGGCGAAACAAGACACACCCAGGCGCATACGCCGTGGGCCACAGACGGCTGGACAGCTGAAGTGAGCAACACTTGAGTCTCCATTTTATGTCTGGGCCCGTGAGGCCCAGACAGGCACTACGGACAAGTTGTCCCGACGTCCGCACCAATGACGTCAGCCACATCCCCGCTGGCACCAGTGACGTCAGCCACCTCCCCGCTGGCACCAGTGACGTCAGCCTCCTCGCTGTCTTCAGTCTCCCGGTCCTCGGTGAAGTCCGGCTTCTCGCCCTCCGCCCCGACGTCTGAGACGTCGGAGATGTCTCCGGACGCGCCGGTTTCGGTGTTGGCGCCGCTGACTAGGCGTCTACATGCCGCGTAATGAGGGCGAGCACCCTGTCCTCGGCACCGGGCTGGATCCAGCCGTGGTCAGTCGACCAGCGGGTGCTACGGCATATGGTGCAGGCCGGAGACCGCTCGGGCACCGAACCACCTCCACCTGTGGCCAGCCGGTACTTTGCTCGGCGGTTGTACTTAGGACGCCGGTAGCAGCAGATCAGAGGCGTATCCACGCGAGAGACGGCTAACAGGCGGTATGAAGAGACTGGCGGGTCGGGTCGGGTTCGTTGTGTCAATGCATGAGGCGGGTACCACGTCCGTGTGGATGGAGCCACCCGACTCGTCCATCGGCAGGAATTGGAAGTCACACATGTTGTCGAGCGGAACATCCTTCCGGCGGTGCTCATCAGCTCTGTGGAGTACACTGAAGGCTATGTCGAGTTCTTCTACCGCCGACACCTCACTTTCGGCAACAAACCCTGCATGATCCTGGCTCCGTGCAGGTGGGCCCGCAGAACACGTCGTCCGGTCGGAAGCGCAGCTCCAGCCGACAGTTACCCGGATCCATGGGGGATCATCGCCCGTCAGGCGAGGGCTGCAGGCAGCAGCAAGCCAGGAGGTAGACCGCCATGAGGTGTCTGAAAGATTAGTCGGACTTAGCAAAAAAAACACGGGGATACGGGGCTAGGGGCAGACGGGCGGGGTGGGCAAACATGGTGCGATTGGACAAGGACAAACAGCATATGAGGTGCAGCAGCTGATAATAGACGAGAAGACTAAAAGCCTGACTTCGGCCACCACCAACAGGGTCTAAGTTTCTGGTTGAGCCCTTGGGGTGATCGTTGGTAGACAATCCACCCCGCCACTTCCAGCCCCCACCACTGGTCCACCGTTATATCCCAGATGGGAGGGTTCCCTGATCTTCAAGTGGGGTTGGGGAAAAGAAGATAAGAAAGAAAAGCACTAATCTTCAGGTGGGATGGGGCACAAGAAAAGAAACAGACATTATATAGAAAGAACAGAACTGGATACATTTCACACAGACTGCTGGATACAACTCACAGGAGACATGGCTACATTTAGCAAGACAAAAAAGAAGGAAAAAAACAAAAACAAAGGCAGATGAATACAACTCTCAAGAGACATGACTACATTTAGCAAGACAAAAAATAAAAACAAAACAAACAAAAAACGTGAAGGGCATCGCAGCTCATACACTCCACCCGTTCGGTGAACTGTGAGGGGGACGATGAACAGCCCATTCTATGAAAATACAAATAAATGAGACATGTACAAGAGGTCTGACAGACACAGAACAATATTTTGACAGTTGCAAGATAAAGTGACATTAATACTGGTCAATATACATCTTTTTGACTACCCGTTTGAAAACGCATTTACTCCGAGGAACATCATTAATATCTCTAATTCTATTGGCTATTTCATTATTCCATGTTTTTGGGGCTGACAAGAACAGTGAAAATTGTCTATAATTAACAGAGGTAAAGGGAACTTCGAAATGCTGGGGTCGTCTGGCAACACGGTCCCTGACTGTGGTGGCCAATGTAAATTTTGTGGAGAGTGGGGATGGTAAGGAGCCAGTAAGAAACTCATGAAGAACTTTGATCTGAGTTAGCTTGATAAGGTCGGGTAGTTTAAGGATGGCATACTTTTTGAAGATGGGGCTGGAAGGGGCCAGACGGTCCGCGAAGTCAATGATCCGAAGGATTTTTTTCTGTAAAGTTTCCAGCCTCCTAAGCTTGGAGGGGATACGTTGTACCCCAGACCTGGATCCCATACGAAAGATGGGACAGAACTAGCGAATTGTATAGGAGTAGGAGATGATGGGACTTCAGGTATTTACTAATTCTACCAATAAGGCCGATATTGCGGGAAACAGTGGATTCCACACTCCTAATCTGGGGGTCCCATTTAAATTTCTCATCGATGAGAAGGCCGAGGTACTTAGTGGAGAATTTTCTTGAAAGAGGGTGACCGTAAATGGAGATTTGTACATCAGACTGCTCAAGAGAGTTGGAAAATATTTGGTAGGTTGATTTTAGGGGGTTTATGGTAAGACGATTACTAGTAAGCCAAGTAGTAATTTTGGGTAGGTTATTGGAGATAGATGTTTCTAGGTCAGGTATGGTTTTGGCAGTAAAGATGAGAACAGTATCATCTGCAAATTGTAGGAATTTACAGGCAGGGCAGCTCAGATTAATATCGTTTATATAGAGGAGAAACAGCAGAGGCCCCAGCAGGGATCCCTGAGGAACTCCGTGTGGCATGCTTTGCGGGATTTGGGAAATGGTAGAATTGTATTTGACAACTTGGGACCGGTTTTGAAGATAAGTTTTGAAAAAATTTAAGGAGAAGTTGGTTATCCCGTACATCTGTAATTTACGCAAAAGAATTCTGTGATTGACAGTGTCGAAAGCTTTAGAAAAGTCGAGGTAGATGGCTGCACTTATCTCCTTACGGTATAGGGCGCTAGTAATATGTTCATGGAGCAGAGATATTGGCATGAACGTGCTGTGGTGTTTACGGAAGCCAAATTGTTGATCATTAAGTATAGCATTGAACTCAATATAATCAGAAAGCTGGGTAAATACAATTTTTTCAAGAATTTTAGATAGAAGAGTGAGCAGACTAATAGGTCTGTAGTTGTTGAAGCAGTAAGGGTCACCTGACTTGAATATAGGGACAACTACAGATTTTTTGAATACATCAGGAAATACCCCGTTAATTAGACAAATATTAAATACATGGTTTAAGTATGGCGCTATGGTCACAGCAATCAATTTCAGAATTTTGGGGGAGAGACAGTCTGATGTGGCTGATGAGGAATCTAGGTTATGTATGATGGAAAGGATGGAGTCAGCACTGGTGCCCTGGAGTTGAAAGGGTACTCTAGGAGTTGGGTAGTGTTCCAGATATGCCAGAGGATTGGTGTGTGGGTGGTCAAGTTTCTCATCTAAAGATGAGGCAATTGAGCTGAAAAATTCATTGAATTTGTTGGCAATTAGGGAAGGCGATTTAATGCAAGAGTTATCATAAACAAATCGGTTGGGCAGGGACGATTTTGACTTGTTTTTGTGGACCAGGGAGTTCAAAACTGTCCAAAGTTTGGCAGGGTTAGCTTTATATTCCTCTAATTTTCGCTCATAGAAAGACTTTTTGGATGACCTAATTAGATTGGAGAGACGATTTCTATAAGTAACATACACAATCCTATTAGATTCGCTTGGTTCTCGTATTGATTTTTTGTAGAGTTCATTCTTTTTGTTTATGCACCGTAGAAGGCCAAAGGAGATCCACGGCTGGACTGGGACATTTCTTCTATCTAATTTTTTATGCTGAGAGAGGTAATTTCGGAATTGATTACACTGGTGAGGAAACTGGCGGCCTGGTTAGGATCGGTCATATCTAATATATTTCTAAGTTTGTGAGCCAATGCTTGATTGAGGGTATCAATTTTCCGGAAGTCGAAGCAGATGTCATTGTTTGGAGGCTTCTGATTTTGCTTTTGATTGCTGATATTGATAGAGGCATGAATGGGGAAATGGTCACTAATATCAGAAATAATTACTCCAGTCTTAGTCAACATATTGGGATCATTGAAAAAGAAATTATCGATTAGCGTACTAGATCCAGGGCTAACTCGAGTAGGCAGGGAAATCGAGGGAAAGACACCAAGGGCTGCCAGGGTGTTCAGAAAGAGAGCTGCCTGGTCATCGTTCTCATGCTTTAGAAGGTCTATATTAAAGTCGCCTCCTAGAATGCAAGGCTTAGCCTCAGTGTTTATAAGGGCTATGACTGGTTCGAGATGCTCCAGGAACAGAGATAATGGGTAAGAAGGAGATCTATAGGAGGTGCTTATTATGACATTTTTGTTTTTGGGGATCTTCAATTCAATACAAACTGACTGAAATTCTAGGTTAGATGAGCAAAGTTCATTTCTTCTAGTGTAAGATAAAGAGTTGTGAATATAAATGGCTGAACCTTTACCCCTCACATTACTAGGAGATGCAACTTCGAGTCTATAGTCACTAAGGCTATATGAAGAGGCGAGGGCAGGGTCCAACCATGTCTCGCTTAACAGAATTAGCAGGGGTGTGAAGGCCAATTGGTGTGTGAGAAGTTCAAGTTGATCAAAGTTTTTGGGAAGGGATCGAATGTTAACATGGATCAAACTAATGTTTGGAGCCAAACTATTTGGAGACAAGGGGAAATTTCGAGGAAATTTCAAATCAGTATATTCACATTCATCTAAGATGGCTTGAAATGGGTCAGCTGAGAATTCCGGGCTGTCATTGAGGCATGCGTATGTAGGGCAAAACCTGGTGCCTATCTCTGCGATGTGAGAAAAGAAACTGAGGTATATTAGAAGGGTAAGATAAAAAATAACAGTAGTAAGAGAGAAAACTAGGACAGGGGAGTAACAAAGCTACAAAAAAGTATTTGGAAAGGCCAATGGGAAAAAAACAAACAGATTCTGACCCCAGTGCTGCTGGACAGTAATATTCATTAAAAAAACAGGTCTGAGAGAATGAAATACTAACTATATTTGTGGGGAGGCGGATGAACAGTGCGACCACTCCTGCTCCTCCCCTGACCAGATGAGCTGGTTGACCGATGATCAACAACCACCTTGCAAGGTGTGGCACGGAAAAGACCCCCAGCCCCAACAGTCCCACTAGCATCATCAGTAGTGTGCACAGGGGCCCAGGAGCTAGGGTTCCTACCAGGATCGCCTGCCATTGCTTCAGGGTGAGAGATGGGGCCAGATGCCGCAGCAGAACTGCTCGAAGAGTGCCCCGGACTCCCCAGACCCATGGCCGATGCACCTATGGAGACAGGAGGGGATGGGGCAGCCCGCTGGTACCCCAGGCTTTCAATGGGGGGACTGGGGCCAGAGCAGGCAGGGGATAACCCACCTGTGCCACCATCTCCACAGTCCGACTTAGCCAGGGTGACAGGTCCACCGTCACAGGCATCATCGGAGGGGTCCCCCAGCACTCCCGAGGCACTCCGGAGAGTACCAGCGGGGAACTCAAGGCGCCAGGACCAGGAACCATGGACATCCAAGGCCGTGAACCGCCCGGCAGAGCACCAGCACCAAGTTCCACTCCTGAGGGAGGTTGGGGCTCTACTGCACCCTTGGGAGAGGGAGGGTCACCACTAAGCCCTTCCCGGGGAGTGCTGACAGGCAAGCCAGGAAGGGGGGAGCAAAGTCGCTTAGGCTGGGTGTCGAAGGCGGCAGAGGGGGCCTCAGAGGGGAGGGCCCGGGCAGGCATGCTAGGCCTCTCTGCATGACAGAGAGCCAAGATGTCCTCCTTTGTAGCACCAACAGCTACCTCCACAGCTCGAGAGGACCCTCTTGGTCTTATAAAGATCCTTCCTCTGTCTGTATAATGTGACTGGAAGGGAGATTTGTCCTTCGGGTGGTGGAGTCCCCTGAGGATCCTAACAACAGCAAGCCTCTCAGCTGTTAGGCTTTCGTGGACGCCCAGCCCCTTCTTCAGGGGCCGGGTGCGTTGTCTGTATATGGCCTCCCTCTCATCAAGGTTGATGAACCTGACAAGGATAGAGTTGCGATTCCGGAGCCGATGGCAGGCTGAGATTGCCAGGGGGTGGATGGTTATGCCAAGGAATTCCCTCATCAAATTCAGCGCCCCCAGCTTGGTGTTCTCGCCAGGTTGGTAGGCAGGTATCACACTGCCTGAGAGAAGGAGAGTGTAGAGCCGGCTGTATTGGGCCTGCATCTCAACTTCACACCCAAGCTTGGTCTGGCTCTCAGATATAGAGGAGCACAATGAGCTGACAGAATTCAGACCCAGCTTGAGCTCAGAGCACTTAGCCTCAGTTGAAGCTGCACTTGTCTCCACTGCCTCCCTCCTCTGGATGTTTTCGGAGATCACAAATTGGACCTCCTGCAGCTCGGTTTTTAGACTAGTGACAAGATCCCTAAGCTCCTCTATTTCCTTCCTGAGTTGGGAATTGTCCTCAGTCAGACGATCGAAACGAGCATCAATATACTTTGAGTTGTTAGCAGGGGCCATATTGACCTAACAGAGTCAAATAATCCCTCTATAGCCAAAAAAAAACAACTGGAAAACTGACCAGGGAGAGAAGACTAACCAGCGACAAGAGTGAAGGGACCAACAACTGACCCAAGCCAGGGATATGACACTAGGGTGAGAGCCCAGCAGCACAACAGGGTATCCTATCTAGAATTCCATGTCCATGTTTATCTCTGAACTAGAAAAGTTAACTAAATTATAAAATATTTGTTTACGACGTGGGTGTGCGTTTACAACAAGTGAAGGTGTGAGCAGGGAGGCGGTGCTCTACCAGAAGGGGGAGCCAGCCAGATCGCCAAAGGCGACAAAATTTTAGAATTTAGGAAAACCTGTGGGGTATGGGACAGGTGGTCAGTCACCAGGTACCTACCTATATCAATATACGAAAGAGAAGCACCAAAATACCTAAGCCAAACTGATATAACAACACACGACAAAATTAAATAGGTATGGACACCAAGCACCTAGGACAGAAACAAAGCAAAAAATAGAGAGAGTATTAGCTTACAAGAACGCACCTTAGAGCGATGAGCAACTACAACCCAGGTAACTGGAGCGCAGCTACGCAACCGTTCACCGACGCCACCGGCAGACTAGACGGAACCACAACAAGACACGAGGGACGCGAGAGACAAACAATTGGGCTCTAGGGAAAATGGCGGCACAGCACAGCCACCACAATAGAGGAATATTCCACAGCATAAAGGAATGGGCCCACACGCAAAGGGAAACAAAGGAGT